>MKEJ01062767.1:0-14862 GCA_001753735.1 Embelia ribes
CCATGGGACTTGTAGATCCTTCCATGGAGGGTCTGGTTTCAGAAGCAGAAGTTTTGAAGTGCATCCACGTGGCACTTTTGTGTGTTCAACACCGCCCTGACGACAGACCAGCCATGCCAGCAGTTGTTGTAATGCTGGATAGCGACGACCCGCTTCTGCCCCTGCCTAAACAACCTGGTTTTTACGCAGAAAGGTATCTGAGTGACACAGAATCAACATCGATAGCTAAAATTCCTAGTGCTCACAAATATCGTTATGCTTCATTTGATGCTACTATGATAACCTCACTTCACGGTAGATAGGGTTAAGTATATTCCCTTAAAACTTATGTTTTGTATAGAATTGATCTGTAATATGGTTTTTCTCCTCCAAATTTTGACAGAAACTTGTGACAAGGCTAAAACACTGGATGCTGGTTGTTGTTAGGAGAGGTTTATACACGTATAAGATTTTGATAATTATTTACCAGAAATCACAGTAGAGAATTCTTTTGCATTTATCTTTACTTTCCTTCTCTTTCGTGGCTCTAGCAGAGTTTCCGAAAACAAATCTCTTGTTTCCTCTAACTGAAACTTCAAACTTGGCTTCTTCTGCACTAAAAATTCCCTCAACAGGTCTTATTGGAATATGGCACAATGAAATCCCCAAACAAAAAGTTGCTCGTGTCGACAATAGAGCAACTCCTTTGGAAAACCGAAATGGTGTTTGTTTGTGGTTTCGATGAGAAATTCCCTGTAAACATAAACTCTTTTTCAAGAAGAGCCTGATTTCTCCTATTTGATCATCTAGAGAATTCCCAGTAAATAAAATTGTTAGTTGACTATTTTAACTTGCACAGGTCGAAGAATGAAGTAATTGGAAGTTTTGCATATGAAATCGTTTTCTGATAAGCCAAAACAAAAGTCATGATTAGATTCAATCCTAATTAAGATTGATGATTTCTGATTTAGAGAGGTTCCAAGCTGTTAACCACAAAATTCTATTTCATTCAATAGGATATCATATTGACGTGGTGCCGGAATGATCGTTGAAACTCAAGCCACGGTGGATATGGTTCTACACCTTCATTTCAGGTTCTCTTTCATAGCATACGGTAAGAGTGAAGTGATAAAAGCTATAAATAAACAAAGAGTAGAACAACAATGAAATTCTTATTACTCAATATACTCACCGATTACAATATTTTTGTGTATCGCAAGGTCGAAATGATAAGGGTTATAAAAAGGCAAGAAAACGAACAACAAAAAAATTCTCATTACTCAATATACTCATCGATTACAAACTTTTAATGGATATAAATGAAATGAACGAAAGACATATTCGGTCGCTGAAAACACAGATGACAGGCATGCTCGATCACTCGATATAAAGAATTACAAGAGAATTATATTACACCTACTCATAAGTTAAGTTATTCCTATTCCTAGATATGTCCGTATTGAGTTGATGTGCGGGACTCATCCGATTAATCAACTTCCATAACCACCATTTCAAATTAAAACATTCAAATCATAAGAGCCAAAATTATTATAATTTAAATTTAAAATTCAAAATATGGTAGAAATAGGCACAAAATTATACTAGAAAAAGACCACACGTATTCGGAGAAATTTTAGGAAAGTATTTCCAAAGTAATGAATTTATTTCCATTTTACGTATTCGGTAATTTATTTTATTTGATTTTGGGACAGGATTTTTATTTAGGGATTTGTAACATAATTTTCAACGTTATAAAAGATTGTAAAGAGAAGTTATTTTAATGTTTTTTGCTAGTGGAATATATGCTAAAAGCAATATATCAAAATGCGAAAGCAACTAGTGATTCTAGTTGGGGCCCGATAGAAACATTAGCTATGACTTTATACGTTATAAAGTACAAAATAAATCATAATAGTTACAAATCATGATTAGGTAACTATTGAACCTTTAGCTAATTTATTTTGATTTTTATTATTTATTGAAGAATAGAGTCAAAAATCGAAAACGGACTATTAATCACAATAACACCGCAACAACTTTCTATGGCATATTCCTATCATGTTGTAACAACTCCTGAAACTAACTCAATACAAGAAAATATTTTATATGAAATTGTACAAATTTTTTTTTTAATAAAGAATTACTATATTTTAAGGATGAGTTATTATAAATTGAAAAAATATTTACTATAACTACTTGTAAATTAAAAATATATTAACTAATTTGTCTTGAATTTATAATAATGCGTCCTTAAATTACAGTAATTCCTACGCATTACAATGGAAAAAAATTCTTGTGTTGAGAGGACTTCCCGCCTCTATACATTTGAGATCTTTTCTATGAATTAGGTATTATTGAAGTCAAAATTAATAAATTTAAATTAAGTATTTGTCATCCCATTTCCTAATGCATTTTTCCACTTTTATTAGGCCTACAAAGCCTTTTTCACATTTTACCAAACAAATTGTGAGTTGGTTTAAAAAAAAATTAAACAATTTCACTCAAAAGTTGCAAAGAAAAGCACTTCCCTTAATAATAATAGTGTAAATGGCCTTTTAACTAAAAGGGTACTGGATAAACCGAGCTTCATTATGATTACGAATCCGCTACTCGAAAAATTAAACACATTTATTGCCTTTATCAGGACGCAATGTCAAAAAAAGCCTCCGTACAATATTTGTACTTATTTCTTTCAATTCGGGCGAGCATGAAAGGTCTATGTATAAACCTGAGAATAGAATAATTAACTGATTAACCAACCTACGAGATTGCCAGAGTTTCCATTTTAGGAAGTCCATTCACAAGAGCTTTTCCTTTTATATCATTTTCTTGAATTTGTTCTTCTTTCGTGGAAGGATATGACCTGCCACTTCCCCGTATGAGATCCTTGATGGTCGATTTCAGCCTTTCATCCTTCAGCAACGACTCAAGTGTAACATGCGAACCTGATCACCAGTAAACGGCAACCAAAATAATCATGGAAAAAGCATATTAATTTTCTGAACAAACCTATTAGTACCATGAATCATGATAAAATGAATGATAGGAAAAAATTAAGCTCTCTTTTTGTAACTATCCTTTTTAAGTAGTAGGTTGTAATTCTAATTCCAGATGAAATGACAGGTCGAAAGAAAAAAGAATTACTCCAGAAATATTAATGGGAGAACGCTCAATAATACTGAAAATACAGAATGCTAAGTGGAATGAGAAGTAATTTACACGAAGCTTAACGGTATCGTGCTATTGTAGCAAGCATTAGGCTACTAAAAATCTTGTAATTCTATGCTACGGCGCATTACGCGAGACAAAAATAGCACAAAAAATATGCATAAAGATGAACTTACGGTATCTCCAATAATGCTTGGGGTTTGTAGGATCATTGATGGTTTCCTCTTTTGATGGGCGAGCAGCATATTCTTCTTCTAATGCCATTAAATCCTGATAAAAAAAAATGCCATATAAAACACCGCATGGAGTAGAAACAATGAAGAAGATAATGGTGCGAAAACACTGCCTTATCTTTGCTAATAACTGACTGATAGATATAGCTTAAAGGCAACAGAACAAGAAATTCAGTTCATCACAAGGGTCTGTTTGAACAAATCTCTTTACTTTTGGATATTTGATTCTTTAGCTCATTTGACAAGCATCAAACTTTTGACTAATGCTCTGTTTGGTGCGACGATTTCTCGTAGGACAATGAGACAAAAAAGAGAGATTGTTCTTGCACCCATGATTTTTTGTGAAATTTTTTTATTTTCCGTTGCATTTTTCCACGAGGAATTTAGCACTAAATAGGGGGTAAGATTTCTTCATTTCCCTCCACCAAAATATGAGAGAACTCAAAAAAAAGAAACCCATTGGACAACCTACTATCTAAACAAGATCTCTTTAATGTTAGAAAATACCCTGAAAAATATCCAAGTCATTTTCTGATTCCTACCACATTGCCCTTATTACGACAATCAAACAAGAAGCTCTTTAGAAATAAGATTAATATTACAGTTGTTGCTTCAAAACAATTACCTGGAGAGGGAATATGGCCCACATTGATGGAGCTTCAACATGCTGTCGCAGGACAAAGTGAACAATCTCGGGAACGCACTGACTAGGTGGCACCCCATCGGACCCCACCACAGTATTGAAAAATTAGCATCTTCTCTCTTCATCTTCTTCCCACCAAGCACGGAAGGTGGAACAATCATGGCATGAGGGAGCACAAACCTGAAAATATAGTCCGGCAATTAACAATCAGTAAGTTCTATAGAGAAAAGGAACGAACTTTGAATAACACACCATTTTGGAGCACTTGTAACTCCAAACAGCGACAGAATGCTAAACCAAGATGGGATAAGGAAAAATGAGTTGAGTACTTTTTGTTGAATTCCAAACCCGCAAGACCCTTTTACCTACCCCTTTAAATCAGTACGAAATTTAGGTTGATAACAAAGGTAACAGCATCCATGCACATTAGATGGCATTTACTATTTTGGATTTCAGTTGCAGATAATGAGAGGATTTGAAATGATAATTGATCACCTTTCAAAAAATAAAATAAAAATAGATCACATGTAATGATTTCTAATCATTGAAATTACAGCTCCAGGGAGAACTGTCGTCCAAAATCTTCACCTCAAATCTGACCATTTGTCAAAAGATTCTAACATACTAAACATCCGAATCCGTTGGACTCAAGTTCACAAGTTCTCAATCCGAGCAATTATATTGAGGACTTACCCCAGAACAAAAGGAGGAATGATGACCGTAAAGCAGTGAATGCAGTTCTGTGGTCAACAATAAAAAAGCCGACAGGGCAACATATAGAAGACCAGCTAGCAACCCAATACAGATTTTACAGTGAGCTATTTTTTGAAAAACCTTACCGTCATGTACGGGTATTGGGAAGGAATTCCAAACTCCAAACCAGGTTCACTTGGCATACGCTGGATGCGTAATCCTATTAACCCCAGTTCTTGCATAACCTGCATCAGGCACCCATATTAGAATTTGCGGAATATGTACTTGAGTTGGGGTTTACTCATTCGTAAGTGCTAATTAAATAGTGACTGAGCATACAGGGTGAACGCAAGAAGGAATGAGGCCCAAATCTTCCCCACAAGCCAGCATATCAGATGAGTTTAAGAGGACGGGCAGCGTCTTCATAGCATTTTGCCTCCAAAGACTTTCTTGCCGATGAAAATAGTAATCATAGTACAATCTCTTCATAACATTTTTGCTGAATTACAAAAGAAAAACCAAGTGATAAACCATTTGTGGCATCTCAGCACAACTCTTTAGTTCTTGCAAGAACTAATGCTTTTTTGGTGCAAGGATTTTTTGCGGGAAAATGTGATAGAGAAAAAGTTATTCTTGCGTTCATGAAATTTTTCTGAAGACATTTTATTTTCCGTTACATTTTCCCATAAGAACCTTACACCAGGGAGCTTAAGGAAATATAAATGTAAAAACCAAGAAAGCAAATTACACTGTTCCAATTAAGCTACACCCCAGTCCCATATACAGTCCAAACTATCATCATTTCTCACCGTTGCCCCCGAAACAAATGGATTGTGTTCCACTTGGACCCATAACCTCGGCCCGCATAACATTTATGGTGCTTAAATGACCCATGAACAGCACAAAAACATGAACTGTGGTCATTTAAACACAAGAAATGCCTCAAAGTGGGGATTTCAGACAAAGAATTCCATTAGTTTGGAGGGATAACTGGGAAAATTAATAGTTGAGAAGGTAAAGTGGCCAGGATTAGAAAACCTGTAATTTTAACAAACAGAAATAATGGTAGCAATTTTTTTGTTACAATCCAGTTGCCAAGCATATAACTGCATAAGTACCTATGTTCGTCCAAATCCTGAAAACTCGACGTATCTTCAAGATTGAAACGAGGATAAAACTTTCTTGCATCCTCAGGATCCCTGATAAGAACTATATTCTGGTAGAACAAAAAATGTGTCAAACTTAAGTCCACTTGCGAAAGCATAAGAAGCGAATTCTTGAAATGGTGCTTTTGCTATCTCTTTTTCATGCTACCCTTACCTGGATAAGATCAAAAAGGCTTCGCCTTGTGTTATCTTCAGTGTCCAACAACAAGGACTTCTCTGCAATGGACTTCAGCTTGGAAGCAATTTTTTTTTCTGTGTTGCAGTCATCTTTGAACTACATTTCGGAAAAAGTAAAACTACTAGACTATGAGGCACTAGTTTTGAGGAGGTAAAAGTATAAAATTGAAATTAGGAACTATGCCATATGGATCTCAACAAAACTGCTGAAATTTTAACAAAATTCTAGAACTATTCCTTAAATTATCTCTCCAGTCATACAACAAAGAATTGGTACTTATTTGCGTCTTATTTTTTGAAACTAATATCTAATGTTTCTAGGAATTCAATCACACTATAAAAACCAACTGCTTCAAATGACAGATCATTAAAAACTGATGGTTCCATGAACAAATAAAAATTCACCTCGTATCGCTCTTTCTGGTATTCATTGAGGAAGTTAGAAGCAATGACGGCCCATGAATCACCAAACTTATCCTGAAACCAATACCAGGTAAGATGAGTATTCTCTCACAATGGGATTTGTTGAACGGTTAAATACTTCGACAGCAGGGAATCAAATTTGCATCCAATGAGGAGTGAGACTAGTCAAGGAAACAAAATAAAGAAACCTGCAAGAATTTACGGTGAATATATGGACGGCTAAGACGGTCGAAGTCCCATATCCCATCTCTCTCAAGCTCTTCCTACAACAAAAACATTTTTCTTCAAGATATAAATATGGTCTTGAAAACCTGTATAAGAGAAAGATGAGAGAAAGAACAAGAACATTTTCCTTTGGATTAGGAATGTACCTGACTCAAAGGAATAGAAGGTCGGAATTTCCCAACTAGACCTGTCTTCGCATGCTCTGGAAGCTCCCAGATCCTAAAGAACCCCAATATATGATCTATCCTATACGCGGTAAAGTACTTTGCCATCTGCATAATGCACCAAAGGGAACATAAAGATAGCACGAAACTCGTTTGTAGTTCCAAAAGCTTGTATACAATGCATATACAAAAAGATAGCACGAAACCTGTGTCAAGCGACCACGCCACCAACCATAATTATCTTTAGACATTTCCTCCCAATTATACGTAGGGAATCCCCAATTCTGTCCATTTTTATCAAAATAATCTGGGGGAGCACCAGTGGAAGTGTTCATTCGGAACAAATTTGGATAGACCCAAGTATCTACACTATTTCTATCAACACCTATAGGTAGATCCCCTTTCAGCACTACCCCCTTCTTTTTGGCATATTCTGCAGCTTCCGATAACTGTTTGTTTGAACAATAAACATGAGGGTATAAGCATTTAACATAAATGATTTGTGAAAAATATAAGTACGATGGTTCATATGTACATTACCTGTAGATGTAAATGGAATTGGATATAATAATGGAAACAAATAATGTCATAGTGACAACTGCCTTCAGAAACAAGTTTAGCAAGCTGGAAAAAAAGGGGAAATGGTAAAATTAGACAATTTGCCCCTGATTAACGAGACTTTAAATAAAAAGCCAACTAAAGGTTCTATTGAAAAGAGCAAAAAATCATATGCTCCAAGTAAACTAAAGGCAAATAAAAAGTATGACATATAGAACCTTGTCTGTGGAAAAAGAAGAAAAGCGACCCCATTGGCTGTGATCTGAAGTCTCAAAAAAATCTCGAAGAAAACAAAAGGCTGCATATGGTTTCAGCCATTCCTATCCAACCACAAAGACGGAAAAAGAAATACGCAATGAGCTAACTTCCAAATAAAATAGAAATTCCAGCAAAAATTAAATTGGAGAGTTTTTTGTTTTTTTTTTTTTTATAAAAAAATTAGTAAGCTAAAAAAACGCAATAAACTAATTTCCAAAGCAAAATAAAAACTTTATAAGAAGGGAGGTCCATGACCTCATTCTCAGAAAAGAATTTCTGGAAAGAACTTGAGCTTAGTATAGACTCCTTCTCTAAAGCAAACATTTTCTTGGCAATTGAAAGTTTCGTAGCCATGGTAGCCTCGTAATCCACGTCCTGCGTACGTCAATGTAAACATAACTTAAAGCAGAAGAGCTTTTGTCTAAGTAAAAAAGAAAAATAAAATTAGAGTTTCCAATCTCCTACAACTATTATATAACATGCGGAAAAGTACAACATAGTATGATGATAATTCATATGAACGAATACACTTTTAGCATTATGAAATTTGATTAGATTAGAATTAACTCACTGTTTTAATCTTGCCTAATAGTTGTGAAATAACAACAACAATAAAAAATTACAATATTCCAACGGCTATATTTTTTTTGTTAGCCAAACAAATCAATCAAACAATTGGGTACCTTTCCATCCAGCTGCTCTTTTGCCCTTTCAATCTCTTCCTGCAGAAAGCACCAGTGAGAGAACAAAATTTAGATAGACAATAATGTCATCAAACATCATTCTATGTAAAAGGATGATTATTTGATATAGGTTTAGTTCAATCCTGATGCTGGGATGCCCTTAACTCTGTTTCAAGTTCCATAATCATTCGTTCAAAACATTATTAATTGAAAGGGAAAAAAAATGTACTACATATATTACCTTAATTTCATTTGGAATATCTTGGGAAAGCGCCTGTACTCTCAAGTACAATGGATGCAATGCAAATACAGAAAGAGAGCTGCAAAATAGAAATAAGAGAAAATTTTACAATATGGTACTCAATAGAACTTGTGAACATCGAATCCTTAGGTATATTTAGAACACTAGATAAATTGAGCAAAAGAAAGCAAACAATGGACGAAGTTATAACTCAGGTAGATAACAACTTCAAAATCTGTTGAATATATAACTAAAATCATTTCACACCTGTATGGATAAGAGTCCCACCACATTTTATGCACTGATGTATCATTAATTGGTAAAAGCTGAACCAGGTGAAAACCAGACTCAACAGCCCAATCTATAAGTAACTTGAGGTCAAGGAACTCTCCAACTCCTAGATCGGCTTCTGAACGAGCAGAAAACATAGGGATTGCCATGCCAGCACCTCGCCAAGGCATTTCCTAACAAAACAAAATCACAACATGAAACCATTCTATAAAATTATTTTAGAGGAAAAAGAAAATCAAGAGTCAATCTGCATTAGTAGCTTACCCGCATCATTCCATCCGAAAGAACAACGCATCTTGGTTGTCTAGTGGAGAAATCAACAAAGAGATCCCGATTTGGACCAAGTTCTATGGAGAATCCCTTTTTCCCGTACTTACAGTATCTGTATGTGAAATGGCAATTAAGGAAGGACAAACCAGATCACATATTCCTTTTCCAAATAAATAAACTATTTAGCTCCATACTTTCACCAAATACCCCACTGCTTCTAAAAAGCTGCTGCGACAACAGTACTTTTCTTTTAATACTATGGCAACAGCTTTTACAATTGCTAAACATAACAGTTTCCCAGAAACAACAAACACACTAAACTCGGTCAAATTACATAATCTACACATTCCAGGCAAGGACATTAAAAGGATATTTTAGAGGGAGGTCGTCTTTTTGCATAACGCAATCAGCTTGCCAAAATGATTCACCAGCATAATTGAGCTTAAGTCCATCCTGAACCTTCCATTGCCCCAATTTCGCAGAGCTACCAATCACATATATCTGCAGAGAGTTTGTAAACAATAAAAATGAATTTTAATAAACGTATATTACTAAATGTACTAAAGAACATAACACCAAATAAACTTGATCTTTTCGCCACTATCATGCGATGTTTTATTCAGAGAAGGAGATCTTACTGATGTTTCATCTTCTAAACTCGGGCAACAAATCCTGAAGTTAATTATGACAGAATCTGCTCACAATGTAAAGGGAAAAGTAAGACCTCGTGTTACTAGTATATAGACAAATATAAGACAATGGTGAAGAAAGAAAAAATAGTTCATGATGGAGAAAACATACCTCTCTCCTCCAAATTACTTTTAATTATTCCCAGGGGTCTTTCTATTTGCAGATTCAAAGTCCCCCGAAAGATGACATTTTTAAAGGCACTTTTGAAAGGGAGATCATCAGAACCATTCTGCGCCATAAAGCAAAAAAATGTAGTGTAAAAGTCAGGCACATAATGAATTGTCAAATTATGGGCACTGTCAAAGAAAAGCCATTGGAGAATAAGATGAAAAGACACTGCACAAAGATAAGGGAATCATGACTCGGCAGAGCTTTTGCTATCAAACAAGGGCGCATAAGCATTGTTTCAATTTAGGTGATAACAAGTAAGCTGATGGGCACCTAAAGTGGTATAGATTGTCACCATGTAAAAGTCACATCATCACAAAAGGTAAGGAATGAAATACTAAACGAAAAGAATATTCAAGTTTTCTCCAATAAATTTAAATATCATATGGGATCAAACATAAAAAAGTGGATACAGTGCAGAATATAATTTCCAAAAGCAAGAAAAAAAGAGTTGAAGAACCCTACACTTAAACTTTAAACACAATTCCATATCACAAAAATGGAGAAAAAAGGGGACAACTATCTAAAGCCAATATACAAAACTCAGCACCTGCCAGAGATCATGAAATTCCGCAACTTCCTTATCCTGAAGCCCATCAGGCATCAACAATTTTCTCTTCCTCCCAGCTTCAGATCTGAGAATATTCCTTTCATCATCCACCACATAGTACCTGTACTCACATGCGAACCCGGGTGGGACCCCCAGACTTCCACTCCAAATGAGCTCATCCCCCTGATGATTTGGGTTCAATCGAAGACCTTTCTTCATATCCCACGAACCGAGCAAAGGTTCAGAACCACAAACCAGAAGGCTCTGTCCCCATTGTGTAAAGTAAGGTATGCTGAAACTCAAGGTCACAGATTTTGTGGACTTGGTCCCCAAAATCGCACCACTACTCACCATTTTAACTCCGACCTGCAAAGTTTTACCAAATGTATCATAAACCATATGTAATTTGTCCAACTCAATATGACTACGAAGCGAACTCAACAAACAAATATTATGTGCTAAATTTTACTGGGTAACATGAAATAAGCTAAACAGAAGGCATCTACAAAAAGTTCGATTAACATTTGGATAAAATAAACTTGAAAGGCTAGGTGTCATGGAAATTAAACTTTCGTGTTGTAACCCAGATGTCATTTGTCAGGACTAAGACAACTATGAAACATATTAACAGATAAGAAGAGCCAATATACACCTTTGGAACACATATTAACCTATAAGATTTAGACCATTAGGCAGTGAACCCATTAGTGTATATTATGTCTCTGAAGTATTTCTTATTTGTCGATGTGGGATATAAGCAGTCCCAACAATCTCCCCTTCCATGCGACCACATCGTACAACTCCCCCATAATCTCGATCCTTGACCCACCATCACTCGGTATGCTTGGTATTTTTCTCTCGAGCTCCAACAACTCGTCAATCCTAGGTAATTGTCTCTTCGAGATCTAGCAATTCGGTCAGTTCCTTGGTCTTTTTCTCTCAATGTCCAGCAACTTAGTAATTTCTCGAGCACCGCATAGATAGTCTCGCCAAGTTCGTTAGCCTTCGGCTTTGATACTAGTTGATGGAGAGATTACACATTTAGGGGTGAGCCACACGCACGCATAAGAGAGACCACTATACATCTTTACATCCATAAAAAAGGCTAAGCCCATTAGGTAGTGAGCCCATCAGTATACATTAAATCTCTCAATTATTAGTTATTTGTCGATTTGGGATATACACAATTCCGACAATGTCTCCCCTGCATGTGTCCACATCATACAAATCCCCCTTAATTTTGATCCTCGACTCTCCAGCACTTGGTATGTTTAGTCCTTTTATCTTGAACTCCAACAACTCGACAATCCTTGATACTTTTCACTTTGAGATCCAACTGTTCGGGCAATTTCTTGGTCTTTTTCTCTCAAGATTGAGCACCTCGTCTATTCTTCGAACACTACATGGCCTTCGGCTCTGATACCAATTGATGGGGGTAATTACGAATTAAGGGACGGGCCACACGCTCGCATAAGAGAAACCAATATGCACATTTGGAATACATATCCACCTAAAAGCTAAGCTCATTAGGCAGTAAACCCATTAGTATATATTAAATCTCTCAATTATTATTTTTTCTCGATATGAGATATACACGATCCCAATAGTAAGCCCATTAGTACATATTAACCTTTTTGGTGAGATGATATTATATCAATTGAAAAAATTGAAGGCATAAACAAACATGAATTCTAAAAAACCGACAAGGCTGAAGTTAAAAACAACAATAATAAAACTAAATTAAAATGAAATAAACTACAAACTCAGGTTGAACTAAGAACCAGTTGAGATGTTACCTTTACTTGAAATAAACCTCAATCTACTATTAATTTTATTTTTTTATTTTTTAGCAAAGAGAGGCAGCACTGTCTAACTTTAATTGCTTATTTATCTGAATTTTATTTTCAAACAAGATTTTTTTCAAAACCAGCAATACAAAAAATGAAAATTATTAATTTAAATCACAATCAAATTGAACTAAGACCCAGTTGAGATGTTTCCTTTTGCATAAACTAACCTGCAATCTTTGTGAAAATTGTTCAAAAACATGAATCTTTTGCAAAACCCACAAGACTAAAAACAACAATTATTAGTCCAAATCACAATGAAATTGTTAAATATTATCCTACTTCGATTAATAATAAGCTTAAACACTTGTATATGATTACATCGCCACCCTCAACTTGTAAACCAGTTTTCAATAACAGAACTACCCACGTTGCAATTATAAATTTAGCATGATTTCAAAGCCCAAAGCAATAAGATATTATTACTGATTATTACATTACCCGACATATTATTAAACTGCAATTATAAATTTAACAAAAATCAACTTAATAATTAGATTGAACTAAGACCCAGTTGAGATGTTACCTTTGCTTGAACTAAACTGCAATCTGCTATGAATTTCTTTTAGAAAAAATTTGTGGGTTTATGAATGAGGAGAGAGTAAGTGAATGTGAGGGTGTGATTTGTTTGGTATTGATGGAACAAACAAACACTTATCACTCAGATTCGAATAATTTCACACTCTACTGTGAGATATTTTAGCCCAAAAAGGTGAATTTTATGGTTGCATATTCATGAGATTCATTTGGGTGTTTGAGATTTTTTTTTTATTTTAGTGGGAGAAAGTGAGCCCTTTAGTGTGACCAAAGAGATCTCGCCGAAACGGCATGCGCAATCAATCATCACATAAAAATATGGGTTTGTTTAGTCCTTTCATTTAATTTAATAAAACTAGCACAAGCAGACACCTGTTTTGCGTGTTCATGTATTTATTATCTAATAATAATAATAATAATAATAACTAGGTGAATAACATGTAGTTTGAACGTATAGATTTTTAAAATACTAAAGATGAGTATTTTGTTGTATTTTGTATTTTAATATAAAATTTTATTTTTAAAAAAATTATTATTTCTACATATCAGTTAAATTTTGATAATAATATTTGCTATTGAAATTAAGTATCAGTTACTTCTCTCGCGACTTTGTGAAAAAAAAATCGAATCTCAGTTACTTATTTGTTATTATAATTCAAATCATATTTTCAATTTCCCTCTGAATGATAAAAAAAAAATTATTATAATCCATAAAAATAATTACTGCACTCAAAATTTGAAAGTTTAAAAATTAATGCACTAAAATATTGATCATAAAAGAACAAATTTTGTTATAAAGACACAAATTTAACAAATTGCAGCTCCACAATTATAACATAAATAGCAAATGATTATACAACTATTATGATATTTCTTCAAGAATAATATGTTTTATTTTCTTAACTTTTATTTGTATTATGGCACAACTTACAATTACTATGTTTCACCCCTCTCGTAAACAACCAAGTTGATGTTTATTCTTCAATTTATGATTGTGTTTGTTTGTAATTATTCAACTTGTAAATCAGAAATCGATAGTTGTAATTCCATATTAAAATTTGTACAATTAATCAATAATTTATGTAAACAAATTATAAATATGATTAACCCATTAAATATAGTTTATAATTCTAAAACTTATTTACAATTATATAACGTTACTATAAGATCACTATCTTTTATTAATATAAAAGTTGACTTTTCCTCTACTTTCACTCCAATTGCCACATGTGTATGTTTTTTCTTTTTAATGGCTGTAAATTCTTTTGACACATGTGCCATCAATTTAACAATTAAAACTTAGGAAATAAAATATTTCATTATAACCACGTCAACATGTACATAAATATAATACAATCTAATCTAATATAATATTTTCCAAAATCTAGCTAATTTAATATCTTAATTTTATTTACATAAATATATGCATTAACTGTTTTGGTATTTAAGATAAAATCAATTACTCTCCAATAAAAAGTGTTACATGCTCATTACTTTTAACTTATCAACCTATTACTATTTATTTTTGAAAAGTACTTTACTTCAATATTTATCAAATGAGAAAATAATTATAATCTATAAGAGAGACATACACATATATATATATATTAATACCATTCTAATTGTGACATATTTTCATATAAAAATTTGTCATAATAAAATAGAGAAGGCCTGGCGCCTTACCGTGAAAGTTAGAAAACCTATACAGGGATTTACCTGTGATTAAGCGATACCATTCGGGAGACGGGTCAGAGAAGGTCATGATTAGGCGTTACCATTCGGGCGACGGATCATAGCATTTTTTAGTTAGAAAAATATACACAATCCCAACCTTTTAGTCTGAGTCGTATTTAGCGTCTGAGTCGTGGTAGTCGGGTGCATGCGTTGGCATACATTGC
>MKEJ01062768.1:0-16031 GCA_001753735.1 Embelia ribes
TTTTCGAAACATTTCAACAATTTCAACCAACAAGATAGAGACTTGGGCATTTATCTAATTACATGTGTGTTTGTTTGTTCTTGTTGTTATGGTTATAATTTATTTATTGAATTCATTCCTTCATCTAGGATTATTAATATAATTTTGTCGGTGTTGTTCTTCAATAAGCGTTGGTCGATTTTTTTGTTTCATTTGTCGAAATTATCTCGACAATTTCAACCAATAAAGGTAGGGACCTTGGAATATATCCATTTACATGAATGTTGTTTTTTCTTGTTCTCGTGTTCATAATTTATGCATTGAAATTATACCTTCATCTAGATTTATCAGTATAAGTACGTGCCAGTTTCATTCAATATGTGGATTTTTTGCTAATCCCCAGCTGGAGAATTCGAGAAATTAAAAAAAACGAAGGGACACTGCTGTTGAAGCTGTTGCCCAATTTAGAGAAGTAAGATGTTTCGGTCAAGGGCTTGGTTCTATAGGGTGGCTTTTGTTTGTATTTTTCTGCTTATTGGTACAGATGGACAAATTACTCACCCTGCTGAAGGTAATACTACTTCCAGTTTTGGCTATGTGTTGTGAGATTGTGCTTATACTTAAAAATTTCTTTTGTTGCTGAAGTGTTTGAGGATTAATTTTTGGTTCTAGTAGTTCGGGTGAGTGGTCGATTTCCAATTTATTAAGTTCTTCTTCTAGGATAGTTTACGTGACTGTTTTTTGAGGTTTTTTTTTGGTAGATTATTTATAAATTTAGAAAATGGGCAGATCTTCGGAATGGTTAGCCTTATGGGATTTCCACCGTTATAAAGAACTAGGGATTGGAACACTGTATCAAACTCCCTATCTGTTAGGGAGTTGGATAGTGTTTGGATATGCTGGTGGGAGGTTTCTCTTGGGTTTAATCCCTAAAACTTAGGCCATTTAGGAGTGCCCTTGTGCTCGAGAAAAAGGGGACTTTCCTCCTGATCTGAATTTGAACCTAATACTTTCTAACTCAATTTGTATACGATAGAAATATATGAGGGGAGTAAATATTGAATGACGATTCCATCTCTCTGGTTGTGTTTTTTTCGTTATTTACCTTTTTCCATATATTCAGTCAAGTATGATGATTCAAGCTCTCTAATTACGTTCGCTTTTTCCTTCTAGCTTTTCATCTCTATCACGTCAACTATTTTGTTCCTTTGACTTTCACTCCCTAATTCATTTTGGTCCTTTGAAATTTTCTTTTATGGCGGGCTAGAGTTGAATAATTTTTTAACTTTTTACTAATTTTATACAATGTGTGTAAATTGACTGACATCTCACAACAAATTTGGGAAGACAAGTTCCTCAACAAACGAGCTTGTAACCCACTGAAGAGTACAGAATTGGAATTTTTTGAAAAGCTAAGGACTTGATATCTTCATGTTGGATTTACAAAGTCATGATAATTCAGATTTGACAGTGAGGATTTAATCTTTATGCATCATCAGTGTAAGGAAAATTTTACGCAAGTGGTTCCTGATGTTTTAGCACATGGCACCATCAAGAGACGCTTGTTAAAAAATAGTTACACAGACGATGAATTAAAATCAACTCAGTAGTTGTTGGGAGTTTAAGAAGAATATAAAAGCTACTAAAATTAATTTGCAGTTTTAGAGATTTTACTCTTTCAGGATATGTAAGGCTTCAATAGCCAGCAAATGCAACTATGAAGACCTTTCTTATGTTCGCAGTTAACGCTTTGCTGTCCATCAAGAAAAGTTTGATTGATCCTAATAATAACCTCAGCAATTGGGGTCATAAGGATCCATGTACGTCAAATTGGACTGGGGTTCTTTGCTTCAATAAGACAATGGATGATGGCTATCTGCATGTCAGAGAATTGTATGCTTTTATCCTTTTTCTCATTTTCTTTCTGTGCAATAGCATTACCAAAATGATCTCTATCTTTTGTGTGAATCATACATATTGAACGAGGTTACATACATTTGATTCGTGGTTTGGTCCGAAAACATTCTGTATAGCAATTGATGGTAGATACAAATCTTTATTTTGTTAAGTATCATGTCTTCTTTGTTTACCACCGCTTGATCCAAGGCTTTTTAGTTAATGCTGAAGAGGTAAAAGCAAGATAACATGTTATTATATATTAAGTTTTCTCCTCCTTAATTTTTGCAACAAAATTGCAGGCAACTGTTGAATATGGATCTTTCAGGAAATTTGTCTCCAGAACTCGGTCGGTTCTCTTACATGCAAATATTGTGAGTCCGGATATGATAAAGTTTTCCCTATTTCAGCAATATCCTTGCTTCTCTTTGGCTTTTCAATTCGTTGTTCAGGATATAATGACGTACCCATTGGTCAAATATTACTTCTATCAACTAATTTTTTTCTTTGGGCTTTTATAGGGATGTTATGTGGAATAAAATTAGTGGCAGCATACCAAAAGAGATTGGCAATATTACAAGTCTACAACTCTTGTGAGTGTTACAACCGGTGATCCTTATTTTCATGTTCGATCCTTATTTTCATGTTCGATTGTTTGTGGGCTCTTAAGCATGGATAGTTCCAACATTGAATCCCGATCTCTTTCTTGTTATATATTTTGAGTTGACTGATTTTGCTCATATTGACTTGATCATATGCTTTTCAGGCTCCTGAACGGAAATCAACTTACCGGTCCCTTGCCTGAAGAGATCGGCTATCTTCCTAATTTAGACCGTATTCAAATTGACCAGAACCAAATATCTGGATCACTACCTAAATCCTTTGCAAACTTGAACAAAACAAAGCACTTGTGAGTATTTAATGCCGCCTACCCTATTTTGGTGCTTGGCCGGTTCTGTACTGCGTTGCATTTTGTATTTTGTTTTTAATTATTTCTGGCTCACAACTTTGTCATTAGTTCTACAATAATTGATTTTTGTTATTGGTCAATTTTGCGAGCAGCCACATGAACAACAATTCTATTAGTGGACAAATCCCACCAGAGCTGTCTAGGCTTCCGAGTCTAGTTCACATGTATGTTGCAGATATGTTGTTTTCCCCTTCCTATCTGTTAATTATGTTATCTTAAGCCTTTTCTTTTTGGGTCTCTTCTTCTTGTCACCAACAATGTTAAAATAAATTCTGCAGGTTACTCGACAATAATAATTTATCTGGGTCTCTTCCACCACAGCTGGCCAATCTACCAAGTTTATTAATTCTGTAAGTTGTAGGTTGTTGCGCTTTTAGTACAGTACTTTTTAATAAGGTAAATATGTCCAAAGTATATTTTCTGTACTATTTAATTTGTAATGGCAGCAGCTTCTATTATGTTTTCTAAAACATCTTTGTGAACCGTTGCAGCTCGTCAACTTTTTCCATTAAACTTACACTGACGTCCACCAATAATAAGGAATGTATATGCTAGGTTGTACTGTTTGGGTATTTATGAAAACTTTGTATGGTATGATATTTATGAAAACTTTGGATATATGTCTTGTACAGCTATCTAAGTGTGTTTACCTGTTACATGTTTCATGAACCTCTCAGAAGCTGCATCGTAAAGTGTCTTTATGTTAATCGAATTGAACAGCAATCTCACTTTATTTACTAGCTTTGAATTGTGTAACTGTAACTGTATCAGTTCACAATTTAAGAAAACCTCCAGTTTACTTCTGTGTCCATAGGACATTGCCTAATCTTGTAAATCTGAGTGTCTGTCTTTCAGTTCAAGTTCATATAACATTCATCACTGTATGTGCACTATTTCTCTAAACTACTTCTACCATGTTGTCTTGCTTTTTGAATTGTCTCTTTGGGTTTTTGGCAGCCAACTGGATAACAATCATTTCAATGGGGGTATACCTAATACTTATGGCAACATGTCTCACTTGCTAAAATTGTAAGTATAGTTATAACATGTAATTTGATCTTATCACGATAGGACTAAGCATGCATGTTGGTACAGGGATGCCTAATTTGTGAACAAACTCATTCATTGATCTGATATCTTGAATACCTTGCAACCTTTTTTATGAGATAACTCAGAAAGTTTAAACTTTCTTTCAACTTTGGCTTTCTCAGGAGTTTAAGAAACTGTAGCTTACATGGACCAATGCCGGACCTCAGCAGAATACAGAACCTCTCTTACATGTAAGTTAAGACATACCCATCAGATATTATCATGCTAATTGCTTATTTATGGCACGTTTCAGCATTATTCCATGTAATTTGTCATATTTATGAAACCATCGCATACTTTGCATTTAAAGAACCTTCTGCTGAAATGTGCTGTGCCTTGCCACAAGCTCTTATTTCTGGCCATTGAAGAGAAATAACTCGTGGCTGTATATGTATATATTTGTATTCTTGTACATGACTTGCCAATCTTAATTATTAGTTTTGCATTGCAGAGACCTCAGTTCAAATCATCTGAATGGAACCATACCATCAAATCAACTATCTACAAACATGACAACAATGTAAGTGCATTTCATATGATGTTAATGTTAACTACATATTGCCATGTTCTACACTGGCAAGCATCTGAAATATTCAGTCTCTTAAGATATCATAAGTTCTCTTTTATTCTTTACTTTTTTTGTACTTATGAACACTTCTTTCACACCAATTTTGTGTAGTGACTTATCAAATAACAATCTTACTGGAACAATCCCAAGCAACTTCTCAAAATTGCCTCTTCTACAAAGATTGTGAGCATTCTTTCAACCTATACTGCTGTCTTTACATCACATGGTCCAGCAAATAGTAATGTTTTGAAAGATGCTCTTTATATTCGATGATGGTTACAATTTGAGTATTGGATGAAATGATTGTCTTCTAAATTTATCACTCCAATCCCAGGTTACTCGAGAACAATTCCCTTAATGGCTCTGTTCAATCCTCTATCTGGCTGAATAGAGCACTTAATGGTGCTGAGACACTCATCGTGTAAGTCTTTTGTGATTTGAAAAAGGAAACTATTCATATTTGCAGTTTTTTTATGCCCTTCGCATCTCCCTTGTTGCATGTGTGTATAATTGTGCAAGCTGGTGCATGGCTATTCATTCCATGCTTCTCTCTATTAAGTTGTTGACTGGTCATGTGTGAGTTTTGACAACAAGTGTTTCTTAGTCTTTTTTGTAAATTAATCGATAAAATTATTCTTTGGGTTCCATGGGACAGGCATTTATGTTTTATATATTTGCAATCTTAAACTTGCTCTTCTATATCTTGAATTTATGTATACCTTGAAAATTTGATTATTTTTTCTTGTGAGTTGCTTTGTAATTCTTTTTCTTGAAACTTATTTTTTAGCAACAATGTGATGACGAGTTGGATCTAGTTACTTGATGGCTTAGGGCTCTTGGGTTTTTTGTTCTATATTGTTTGGGTCCCATACTCCCAGTTGTAGCTTTCTTCAGTAGATTCTTTTTGTGGGTTTATTCTTTTTGGTGTTACATTTTTTGTTTTTTGTTTGTTGAAATTTAAAATGTTGTTCCTTAAATACGCAGGGATTTGCAAAACAACCAGCTTACAAATATATCAGGCAGTTCAAATATCCCACCAAATGTCACTGTCAGGTTTGCTTCGTCATGTTTGTAGCATTAGATATTCCTTAAGATAAATGTGTGTTTAAGATAACCCTTCCACTTTTCTGCTTGAAGAAAATAAATTTTTGCATTTGACTGAAAGAAGAGAAAACAAAAGAATTTACTTTTTGATTGTCGATTGTACATATTTTAGATAGAAGGAAAGAAGAAGGTGGTACACAGCACATAATCGTGTCTGCTCTAAATAATTCACTTCTTCATTGGGGTATGAATGTAAATATCATCTAGTGCATGTGAGAGGAGACCTTAGAAATCATGGGTTGTGTCATGAGTAGTTGAAACCAAAAGGGTCATGAGTTCACAAATTCTGTGGAAAAATCTACTAACTCTGCAAAATCCTAATGAAGTAAAGGAATTAGGTGGATTGTACTTCTAATTTCCCCATCCAAAATACCCTAGATATTTCTATATAAATATCATATATCATCAGCAAGAAGAAGTTAAATGCAACCTCAAGAAAGCAATTTTCAGGTTGTTGTGAACCCCCAAACTAACAATCTTTAGGCGATATACTAGTGTTGTGCTTGGCTTAAAGATTTTTTCAAAAAGCAACAAAAAGAAAATTATCCTTCATAGATGATGCATTTTATGACACTTTTTCATGGATAAATCTCATGCCAAATTTAGTTCATTGTGAAGTGAAATAAATGGTTTTGGATTGAATGCTTATTCTTTTTTCATTTGTTAAACAACTTGTAGGCTTGAAGGAAATCCAGTATGCTTGACGGCACCCATAGTCCAGTTCTGTGGATCTCAGAATGGAAGTCTCAGCACTATTCTGAGGTTAACAGCCTCTCAAGATAAATGCCCCGTTCAATCATGCCCACCCCCTAATGAATACTCTCCAAAGTCTCCTGTACCGTGCTTTTGCTCAGCTCCTTTGCTTGTTGATTATCGGTTGAAAAGTCCTGGGTTCTCAGATTTTCTGCCATACATCAACTCATTTGATGTCTATCTAACGTCTGGTCTCAAGTTGTATCTTTATCAGCTTGACGTTGTCAACTTTATATGGGAAGAAGGCCCTCGGCTGAAGATGAATTTGAAGTTTTTCCCTGTTTACAGAGAAAACAACACCTCTTCTTTTTTATTCAATAAGAGTGAGGTTCTACGAATTCGAAGCATGTTTACAGGGTGGAAGATTCCTGATAGTGATATTTTTGGACCTTACGAACTCCTTAACTTTACTCTTTGGGGACCTTATAAAGATGGTTTGTTGAGCAACTTTCTCTGGCACACGATTAGCTTTTTCATAATAAATATGCATGCATAAGCATACAAATGTAATGTTAGTGTTGTAAATTTAATGCCTATTTTCGTATGCATATATGTCTGTACCATGCTTGTGATTTTTATTAGCATCAGCATTTTGCAGTCATTCCTTCCTCTTCAAATTCTGGTATCAGCAGTGGCGCTTTAGCCGGAATTGTGGTGGGGACTGTGGCTGGTGCAGTTTTATTATCTGCAATTGTATCCCTTCTTATAGCAAGAGTTTATGCAAAGAAACGGCGCGAAATTTCTAAAAGACGCCAATGTGAGTATACTTATGTTAACTAGTAGATTGGTAAACTAATGTATAATTCTCCTTCACAGCAGTGGATTGCTTTCCGTATTCATCAATTTGCTGGAAATTTGTCAAATACTTTCCGAATCTTGCATCTATGACAAACCTAAGTATATGACGATCTTGGAAGTTAAGTATTATGTAGTGTTGTCCTCCAACCTAGTAACAATTTCTAATTGTATACTAGACAAACATTTCACCATGACAGAGAAACTTTCTTTAATGCATTTGCTTTTAAGCTCAATCTTTAAATATGTTAATAGATTAGTTCTATCCCCCTATCATTTATAAATGTTTTAACATGGACCAAAGGGCTTCTGTTCACAAGCATATACTGTATCTGATTGTCACTTCTATTTTTTTGAGGCCATAATGACATTGGCGTCTGAATGAATGTAATGTTGATTAATTTTTAGACTGATTTTAGTTGCATACAATATGAGGATTTGAATTATTGTTTCGTACAAGTCATTTTACACCTAGGATGTTAAATTTCTAGTTGCACAAGTATCAAGTATAGATGTTTGAAGTCGTGAACTATCTACCTTCGAAAAACACATTGTATTTTTGGATACTCTATTGCTAAGTGTGAGTTCATGGATAAAACATAAATAATTTTTCTTTGGCCCCCATTACTAATCCTATGTTATCTACTGCTCTCCTACAAACTTCTAAGGACATAAATTTTTCATGGTTTCGATCCTTGGACCAAAGTGAATAATTGTGGCGTTGGAACAAAAATGTCAACTTCAGATTGAGCCTATGTTCTCCATCTCCTTAGCAAAAAATGTCTAATTTGTCGTGAAATGTAACTCTGCTATCTCGTTAATGTATTGCAGCGTCGAAAACGTCAATTAAAATTGACGGTGTTAAAGGATTTACATATGAAGAAATGGCTCTTGCAACAACAAATTTTGATGCCTCCAGTCAAGTAGGACAAGGGGGATATGGGAAGGTGTATAGAGGTATTTTAGCTGATGGGACAATTGTGGCGATTAAACGTGCTCAAGAAGGATCTTTGCAGGGTGAGAAGGAGTTCCTAACCGAGATTGAACTACTGTCGAGGTTACATCATCGAAACTTGGTTTCTCTCGTTGGTTATTGTGATGACGAAGGCGAACAGGTGCTTTTCCATTGTGTGAATGCACACTTTTATCTACTCTTTTGCTTTACTGTTTTTATCTTGTATTTTGAAGAGGGAAAATAATGACTTTTCAGCACGTTAGTTGCACTTAATTGAAACATATTTGCCAATAGCAACCGTATCAATTGTCACAAATTAGACAGATGTCTAATTGTTACATAAAAAGACGATGAATATGTCTAATCGTTCTAAGTTGTGGAGGAGAGAAAGGTTAGAAAGGATGAAAAATTGCAAAAACTTGTTTTGTGTCTCATTTTAATGTTGTTAAAAAGTATACCATCATACAACAGAGGCAAACAAAGCCTTAGTCCCAATAATTTGGCTCGGCTAAATGTAATGAAAATAAGATATCAAGTGGATAAAAATGTATATTACTTAATCAATACTTAGCAACTATCTCATTTGAAAGCTTAGTTATTAGAGAGAGGGGCAATATTATATTAATTTATCTTCAACACGCATTCTCACTTGTGATCTATTTGAGAACCAAACATGCTTACTTCTAATTTTTTGCGGGCTAATGATGGTGAGACATGAAATCATGACCTTTGCGTACTTTGATGCCATGTCAAATGTATGTCATCTCATATAAAAGCTTAAACTGCTAGAGAAAAGATGGATTGTCTTTTAGTTATCTTGCATGGTTCTGTCTAACCCTAACTCATAGGGCACGAGCTGTGAGTAATAAGAAACAGTAGAATTGTAGTTGTATGTTCTCTGATCAATGTTCCAAAGCCTTGAATTGTTCTTCTTGAGGGTGCTTGATACTATTGATTTTTTTTTTCGAAAATAATGTGTTTAGCATTTTGGAGAATATGATACGATTATGGAGTCAAAAGCAATCTCAAACCATCCTTTTTATTTGGGTTCCATAATATTGATCTTCTTCCTAACCAGGAGAGTGAATGTTGTTTAGCTTCTGTGATTTTTCTTCTTCTTCTTCCTAATATCAATTTTTATACAAGGTATGGAAATTTTTGTTATCCTGTAACATGACATTTTTATATCACTACTCTTGTGGCATGTAGATGTTGATTTATGAATTCATGTCCAATGGCACCCTCAGGGAGCACTTATCTGGTAATAATTTGAACTTTTTTCATGTTCCTTTTTTTCCCCTTATTTTTTTCATTAAGCCATTCTTTGTAGCAAATGTTTGGAGGTCATAAACGTCCTATAATTAGCTTACTCAGCAATTATGTTTTCGGATAGGAGTAACGTACCTCTAGCATTTCACCTTTTCAGCTATCTTTGGTGATTTCATAAACATAAATACACTGATGATTCTCATCTAGACAGGATTAATAAAGATATTTGTATGGCTTTCATATTGACAGGTAAAACTAAGGAGCCTCTTAGTTTTGCTATGAGATTGAGAATTGCTTTAGGTTCAGCGAAGGGTATTCTCTATCTACATGCCGAGGCAGATCCTCCAATATTCCATCGAGATATCAAAGCTACCAACATACTATTGGATTCGAAGTACAATGCAAAGGTTGCTGATTTTGGACTATCACGGCTTGCCCCGGTCCCAGATATTGAAGGAGTTATACCTGCTCACGTATCTACAGTTGTTAAAGGAACTCCGGTAAGCTTTAATCTTCTTAAACTAATTATAATGTTTGTCTGAAATTTGACAAGAAATTGTAGCTGGAAAACTGTATCTTATGTCATATCTTATGGTATGAAGTGCAAATGAGAATGGAATGAGTGGATTGCAACTGTTAGTATTATAGTGAAAGTTCTTTAAATAAGTGCTCTAGTTACAAATAAATGGCAAAATATTATGTACTTGTAAGGGCTTGATTAATATTACTTGATCAGTTGTGAATTTGATCTTGTGGCTTTGGCATATGGTCTCGTCTGTAGTACTGTATTGGAACCTCTAGGTTCAAGTTTCTCTCATGTTCCCCTTTTTTTACCGTATGGGTTAGTCCTTGGGGTCCCAAGTTCGATTCTATTCATGGTTTTTTTGGGTTTCTGGTGAAAATATATGTATTGTTTAACATGATAGTTTCTACTTCTTTCTAGTTGTGATTTTGATACTGTTAAATTAATTGATTCGTAATTCCTTGTACAAAAATTTAGTTTATTCAAACTAGGTGCATGCGATATGGCCAGATATCTCCACGTCAGCAATAGAGATATTGGGTTATAGAATGGGTATTAGAACTTTAAGTTTAAGCCAACGATTTATTAGATGGTTTCTTATACAACAATTTATGTGCAGGGTTACCTTGATCCAGAATACTTCCTCACTCATAAGCTGACAGACAAGAGTGATGTTTATAGCCTCGGTGTTGTGTTTCTCGAGCTCTTGACTGGATTACATCCAATCTCACATGGCAAAAACCTTGTCAGAGAGGTAAGAAACATAGCCCCAAAAATTCCCCAAAAACACCCAACCCAACAACACGCGCACGCCCACACACGCAACAGAACAAAAAAACAAAATGGGAATAGGTCAGTGACTGCAGTTGTCACATTGTTTGCCGGAAGTACTTTTATTCTATGTTTTGGAACAAGGATTTACTGCAAAAAATGAAACTGATAAAGAATCTCATTTAAAAAAGTCACGGACCGGAGGGCAATCACTATCCATAATTTTTTTTTATCAAGAAATCGTTGTGCCAAACGTGCTATTAGTTAGATTTTTTACTTTTAAACCACCGCCTCTCTAGGAAAAGCAAATGCTTTAATTGCCACCCAAATCCCAATAAAATCGTTAGGAAAGATTGGGTTAGTTGGAGGAAATGAAGGAAGAATGAAGAAGAGAGGTAAAAGCTAGAGTGCTGCAGAATAGGGAAGAAATTTGTAAACCGAAACTAGAACTTTTGGTTTCTTTTTGGGCCCATTTGGATACTTAATACCCAATTTTTAATAAATAAGCAACTACATATTTATGTGCAGCCAAAATTTATAAACTAAATACGTAAAATAAAAAAACGGACATCTTACTAAACTGACACTGAGAGTACATGAGATGCTTCTTGTTATTTAAAAACTGTATCAATTTTCAACTCCAACCAGGTAAACATTGCATATCAATCTGGAAACATCTTCTCTGTCATTGATGATAAAATGGGAGCGTATCCTTCGGAATGTGTGGAGAAGTTTGTAAGCTTGGCCCTAAAGTGTTGCCTAGAAGAGACAGATGCTAGACCTTCCATGGCTGAGGTGGTTCGCGAACTTGAAATCATATGGAGCATGATGCCCGATTCTGACACTAAAATGACAGGGTCATTGGCGACCATGGATTCTGGTAAGACTTTCACTCCGTCGTCTTCATCAAAATTAAAGAATCCGTATGTATCATCAGATATCTCAGGAAGTGAACTTGTCAGTGGAATGGTTCCAACCATTAGCCCAAGATGACGGTTTCTCTCTCGTTCGTCCTCTTTCTCACTTTTTATTTTTCTTTGTGAAAAGTTATAGTTGTAATGTTTTTGATATGACTACGATGCATGTGTACCTCAATACTGATGGATAGTTTGTGTTCTTGATTTTTGTGTTTGCCGTGAGCATTGCATATTGTACTTGCTGTAATGAAATTTTATCTTGGGAACCCCTTTTATCTTGGGAACCCTTAGAAGTTTATTAACTTTTCCAGATTATGACATTGTCTTAAATTTCACTTTGTGCATGTTTTCATAAAAATCTAGCACCATTAACCGAAATATGCTAAAATGAGGAGAGGCCCGGTGCAGGATATAAACTTTCAGTAATAATGTGATAACTGTATGATGCAAAGTAACATTTTGACGTATTGTGAAGTGTATATTTGCCCAAAATACTCTTTAAATGCTTTTATTTTGTGTTAAAGAGTAATATATTGCCACATTGCCAACGACACATTTATCCAGTTGTATGATGCATTAAAATTGTGAGCTAAAGCATTTTCCTATTGAGAATGTGATTGATACTTCGATGTGTAAACAATGTCTATTTAGGCAGAAAAATGAAAAATATGTATTCCCTAATAATCATATAGTACTTTTAATTTAATAGGGCCAATGGAGATATAATGATATGGACTCCTAAGAGAACATAACTTGCCCTTACCAGAATTAGAGCTCTTAGATTGAGATAGCATTAGGCATGGCACGAACCATTTCGAGTCAAATCTTTTTATTTGGGAAAGTACCGAAATTAAATAGGATAAAACCATACAATTTCGTATTCCGTTGATTACTTTTTCGGTGTTCCTTTAAAACTTCAACGTTTGCATGGATGTAAAGAAAAAAATTGTTTCTGAAACATTCCAATGTAACAATATCTACTGTCGAAGTGAGACATGCTTCATAGTCGTTTTTTATAATGTTTTGTACTTATATAATTATAGATTGTTAGTTAGACTATTATACGTTCTCTCTTTGTAATCTCCCCAATTTTTAGTAGTAATTATCATATTTCCATACGTTATAGTTGATAATTTTTTAGGTGATTTATGTAAATACAATCATCACATGTATTTACTAGACATAATTTGTTTCAATTAAGAAACAAGGAGTTCACATCCCTTCGTATGGTTCTCCCTCGAGACATGGAACTCTTCCTTTCGTATCAAGGGGTGCTAATGACACCGATAATGCATAATGCCTATGTAATATCCTGGAAATAAGTATAAATTTTTTGCATTATTGAGTTATATCATTCAAGTTATTATGCATTATTTATGCATGTCATTTTGAGCTTTCGAGTTAGTTCGTTTCGGGATTTGAGTAGCGGAGTAGCGAATAGTTTCAGTGTTTGATCTTTTATATATATATATATATATAGTATATCGTAATTAAAGATATGCTATAATACATTATAATAACATTATAATGTATGCATACGGTTTATGTATGTATAAAGTAAGGGGAAAAAGTCAGTAAAGTAGACTGAGAGACAGAGTATCCGAAGGGTGTTCGATGGGTCTTGTAGTCGGACTATCGACGAGAATTCTATATTGAACCATTGTTTTTAGGCCAAGTTTTTTGTAAAATCTGAAAATTTTGGCTTGCCCGACGAGTCACCGACGGAGGACAGGCACCAGACGGTCGACTCTGAGCCGTCGGACAACTCTATTTTATTCTTATACATCTTGGCTCTTATCTATGTGGTAAGTAAATTAAGAAGTCACTTTACCATATTCATAAAAATCGAAGAAAGAGAGAGAGAGGGAAAAAGGGAACTTTTGGGTTTTTGAGTATTTTGTTGACGATTAATCTACTTTGGGTTGGCATTTTTAAAAATAAACCTCAAATTCGAGATCCTTGAAGCAAGATCGTCATTTTGACGTAAGTCTCGTTCTTCCTTTCTTGTATTGGTTTTGTCTCGATATATGTGCTTGTCATTTCTTCCGAAACAAAGTTTAGAAACTTATTTCTTATATCGCATATGTCGTTTTTATTTATAGGTTTGTCTTGTTTCAAAAGATAAATCTAGATCATACTCAGGGTTTCGTTTGCGAAGTTTCGGGGAGGATACAGGTTGAAGTCATGTGCCTGTTCGAGTTTCTTTAAGGGTAAAGAGGTATGGTAGATTCAAAGTAATAGATAAATTAGCTTTTATGTTTAGTAATCGCCATGTATGATGAGTTTCATAGGTATTCGGATTTCTGAGTTTATTATATTCTGATTTTTATTTATTATTGAATATTGGGGTATATTCATTATTCGAGTCATGGCCATTTTCCTATTTCAAAACATGTATAGATCAAGGCATGATTGTTATGCAATCTAGTTTGGGTTGTTTCATGTTATGAAACATGTCACTCGAGTATACGAGCATCAATACAAATATAAATATAAGTGCACGTGTGATCATATGAGCATGAGCATCGAGTATGAGAACATGAGTATATTATTCGGGGCATAAAGAAGTATTTGCATTCAAGTCGAGTCTTGAGTCATTTTGCTTTCTTTTCGGGACTATGCATCGCCTTTTTACTAAACTTAAAAGTGGGAATTTTACCATTAATCTGATATTTTTGAGTTGGGCTTGCGATATGGGAATGTTCCTGAAGAGGGTTGTTGTTATGCCCCGAATTCCAGAAAACCCGAGGGATGAGTGTTTTTCCTTTTTAAAGAAAAAGAAAATAAAAATATATAGTTTTGGAATAAAAAAAGAATAGGAAAAATACGCCAATCGCCAATCTCATCAACAACCCAGTCTACAACATATCAATATCAGAGTATATAAAAGAAAATATATCCTTATAACATGTCAATATAAGATATATTATAATAACGAAATTTGTAAACACCATATTTAAAATATACAATAGCGAAATGTTTCAAATATACAACATATTACATAGCGTTCTAGCCTGAATACATCTTGTCACTGAAGGTTACAACAGAGTATAAAATATGTCAAAAGTACAACTACTACAATACTAAGTATCACGACCTGAATTTTCTCAAACCCGGGGGCGCGACCCTAAAGACATGAATACTAATATAACATTCCCAATCCATGATAAGAACCGAATAAATATACAAATTGCCCAATACATCCCATAATAAATAAGTGCAATTATGCTAGCTCACTAACATCAACATAGCTGATAACATATACAACCAAACAAAAAGCAGCTACATCATAAAATTCCAAATCCCAAACTAAAGTATACAACTGTAGCGAAATAAGGATGTGCTCGTGCATACGCAAAGTGAATAATGCAACATAAAAACCAACTAACAATGAACCTATGGCTCAACAAAAATGAGAATAGTGCCAAAAGATAATATCTCCAAGGCTGCGATAAAATCCGTCTCCCAAAATACCTCAAAGTACCTCAGAGTACCCTAGTCGATGGGCCTAAGGGTGTGCGTTGAAATCCGCACAGGCCTCCATTCCTGAAATACAAATATACAAAATATCCGACGAAAATAGAAATATATCGGTCAGACAACTGGTGCAAAATTATAGAGGGTTTTAAGTACGTGTATGATATGTATGCACGTGTCCAATGGAGTATGCCAAATGCCAGATGTCCAACCAAACTCCGAATGAAACCTTTTTCCGAAACCATTTTCCAAAATCTGAATCCCAAAATCTGAAAATCCGATTTGCCCCTTAAGGCCAGAAATAATAATCCGAAAGAAAGGATGCTAGGTTATTTTGCCGCTGGGCCCGCTGCCCTTGGTTCCTCTGACCTATACCAAAGGAAGTGGCACGAGGTCATATGTCAATCCTTGGTTATGAAATTTCGCTAATTTTAACCATGCAAAAATGACCTAATCCCAATTTTATTTTGAAATCCAAACCAATGCCAATGTATATGTTTTCAAATATATCCAACCATAAAATTTTAATTGAAGTAATGCCAATGAATATTTCGAGTAATGTATATGAAAGTGTATGCATGATTTGAACCGATAACTTTCACCAAAAAAAAATTGGAGGTAAGAGTCTTACCATTTGTGTTCAGCCTATCTAATAATACATTGTACATATCCCATAATTTATCCACAATCCATTAATTAGCATAAATGAAAGAAAAACCTAAATGTTATACTTCAACCATAAAATCCATTATAAATTCTAATAAATTAGATACCCCTAAAATTAGTAAGCAATTAAATTCTATAAGCAATCATTAATCAACCACTAACCAAACAGTAACCAAACAATACCCATGATTACACTAAATCAACCAAGTAATGTCATACACCTCACATATAAACAAACAACCCAAAATAATTAAGCACAAGTATTCCTCTGATATCTTAGAAGTGTAGGAAGCTAGTCG
>MKEJ01062769.1:0-11508 GCA_001753735.1 Embelia ribes
CTTATTAGTTTATATCACACACACTCTCTCATCATAACCCCATTTTTCAGATAGAATGAGAAAGAGAGAGAAGGGAGAAGAGATAGAATAACTTATAAACCAAACACTCTTTCCTTGATTCCGCTTGCTATGAGGTTGATTTATCAATTCTACTCTTAGATTCACATTTTACACCTTCTCCCGAGTCTTTTAAGGTACGTATCGTTGTCTCTTGTGTTCATTTATGATGTCTTATGTTCCGTGCTTTAATTGCACGTGAAAATAAACTTAGATTCCTTATTCTTTAGCACATCTAGATTATTTTCTTCTATAGGGATGATGTCTGGTTCATGTCAAATCACAACAATTAAACGCAGGGTTGAAAGAGGAATTTTAAGGCTTTTGCTTTGGCTCATATTTCTTGCTTTTGTGAGGTTGAATTGGGTATGGTAGTCAACAATCTCTACTCTAAACTTGATGACTTCGTTTATATGATAACCTGTTAGCTACATCTTATACATATAAATGTAAATATTACGTTGATTTGTGAAATTATAAATTGCGGAGTTCATTATTGTGTTTACATGCTTACTTGTTCTTATATTTGGCCATTTCGAGCCTATAAATGTTTTATTCGTAGTAGCATGGCATTAATATTAGGGCATTTATGTCATCGACATTGCATCCATGTCATTATAATGCATCATTTTCGTGTATCGAGAATAAAATCGTGATGTCAGCTTTTGGGTTAAGTTCGGGATAAAGGTATCAATTCTTATAACTATCGAGAAGCAATTGGGTTCATTCAACCCCTCCGTAAAAGGTGAAAAAACATATTTGGGATATCCATTATAAGGCGCTTGATTCAGATGTGCCACAATGAAGGCTTGACATTCGTCAAATTTCGGGGATGAGCCAGAGCATTTTCAAACTTCGAGCTGATACTAGTCCTGAGACATATTCGAGTTCATTATAATTGAGTCATAGCCACATCGAGCATATAAATTCGAGTTCATTATAATCGAGTCATAGTCACATCGAGCATTGAGCATATGATATTCGAGTGCATTATCATTGAGTTGAGTACATCGAGCATTGAGCATATGATATTCGAGTGCATTATTATCGAGTTGAGTACATCAAGTATCGAGCATATTATATTCGAGTGCATTGTTATTGAGTTGAATGCATCGAACATCAAACATATGACATTCGGGTTTGTTCGAGATATTGTATTATTGGGTATCTTTGAGATGGTATTCTACATTATACCATGATTCTTTTGTGCTATAGTTGATTACATTATATGATACTACTTTCATGTTTTCATATAATGCAGTCTCTTGTTTATCGTTTAGATAATTGACTAATTGTATACATTTCCATTTCGTTTCATTTCCTACTGAAATTGTTTTGTAGGCACAGATGCTGGCGCAAGGACTCAGTAGGACTTCTTGGAGATATACATAGTTAGATATATTATCCGACAGCATTTTTGTTGTACATATTATTTGGGGCGTACTCTGATGTATTCGGGCAAGGACATGTATGATCTCGACTTGTATGTAAATCGAGAATATACATATATATTTTATTATTATTTATGCCCTTTTTGTTTGGCTTTTTGCCATTGTAGTATTATATAAACAGAATTGTATACTCATCATGTAATATATGTATTTTGTTCTTTGTAATAGATGCGGTGAGATTCAGTATGATATCGTTTCAGTTCGTTTTCTAATTCTTATTCTATTTTAGGCTATTATTGCCCTATTAATTTATGTTATCAATAGTTATAGCTCACATTCACTGGGATTTAGGACTTCGGGATGTGAAATTCAAAATCAAAACTTTTGAATGTAGGTATTGAGCACATTGCATATGAATGTTACACAAGACATTCGAAGTCAGAGCTTTCAAATGCTACATGAGACATTCGCAGTGGGGGTAGTATCGCAGTGGGGGTGGAGGTCGTGATGTTGTGGCGGGCGGTCGTGCTGGGGGTGGCAGTGCTGCAGGGGTCATTGGTGGCAGTGGCGTGCGGTAGCATTCTTGGTGGTTGTGGCGGTGGCTAAGCTGTTGGGGTGGTGATGTGGTTGCGTTGCGGGTGGCGAGAGACATTGTAGAGAGAGAGAGGAGAGTTAAAAAATGAAATAAAATGAATAAGTCATGCTTTTTATATAAAGGGTATTTATGTAACTTCTCATTTTTAAATAATAATAATAAATTTGTGGTGCCTTTAACATTTTTTTGTGGTGAAAATAGTAATAATTTAATCAATTTGTGAGTGACATCTTTAGACATTTTCATAGAGTAAATAGAATTGCCCTACTTTTTCCGTATTGCATTATCTAAGAGAATTTCATTCCCTTTTATGGTGACTTATTTGAATGGCTCTAGCTGTCATAAATTTGAATAAGGGTATCCCCCTCAATCACATTATAAATCCTTTACGCCAATCATCGTAACGGACATAAAAGAAAATATTATTGATTTGTAGTTTTGTCGTAGTTTTAAGTAATAATTTCTAATTTTTTTTGTCCATTTAGCCCCTCCAAATTCAAGCTCAAAACTTTAAGTGCTGCCAGACCGAAATAAATAACCTTTTGCGATTAAAGAAATGGAATAATACAACCTTTGATATGGTAGAGTCTTTGAAATCGGATACTTTGTTCCTTGTAGTCAATCATACAGTATTAGACGGAGCCAGAAGCATACGGAGTTACGGATAACATACATTCATATATGTATTTATCTCTTGATCATAAATGAGTATTAAGTATAAGGATTGCGAATCGGTGACCAATGATGGTGTCTAGGTTCTGGGATCCATGTATTGGGTAGTTGCGTTAGCAGTTGCTTGACGATCAATCTATTAGCCTTCTTAGTGGGATGAAACGCGTCCCGAAACACATACTCCTTTCTTCTGCGGCACAGGGTTGAGTTTACGCTGCAAAATTCAATCTCATTGTATGGTCCTTGCCCACAACATGCGTCCAATGATGTAACAAAGCCTGTTTTTTAACAAATGACTAAATTTTATTATTGCAAAATTCTCAAATATGCAAGGCTACTCCGTATTGACAGCATTAAGATTGCGAAATCACCAAAATTCTGTCGTACCATGAATTGAACGTAATACCGTAATAAAATATAATATCCTTTTCTGTAACAACTTCAACTTTTATGTTAGGACTCAGGAGGTAGAACAACACAATCACATGAAATGAGAGATATGCTGAAATTTTGACGCGCGACGTGAGTCCCAAATCTAATTATTATATATTACACTTGTTTACCTCTCAGGCTCTGGCACTAGTAGTTTTGGAGAAAAAGTTGCTTAAAAACAAGTGGGAGAAAAACTGGCTTAAAAGATCTGAACAAGGTGTTTGGTAGGACTGTTAGAAAGAAAAGTTCAAGGTTAACGAGAAAATTACTAAAATAAGTTTGTTTTAAATTTTTTTTACTAAATTCAGTCTGTTTTCAAGCTATTTATCAAATCTAGTCTGTTTTTAAAATTCTCCGTTGGTAATTGTGTTTTTATTGAACCTGCTATTGGTCTTTATTTAACAGAAGTAGACAGAAAATGATGGCGTTTTCTAAAAAAAAAAAACTTGCCACTTCTATTGGCATTTTCTAATAATAATAATAATAACTTGAAATATTTCATATGAAATTCCTTAAATATTTTACTGGAAGTCATCACATGAAATACCTTACCTTGCAAAAAAATAAATAAAAATAAGAAGTATAAAAATATAATGTTTAAATTAAACTTCTATTTAAACGCCACTAGAAGTGTTTAAATTAAAAATAATATAAATTAAAAATAATCTGTCCACAATTTTTCTCAATAAATTTGTTTTTGTAATGTTTAAATTAAACTTCTATTTAAATAGACTAGAAAAAATAAGTATAAAAATGTAACTTTATATGTATATTGTATTACAATTGAAATTTGTTTAATCAACTTAAATAAACTTTCCCTTGAGATAATTGAAACTTGTTTAATCAACTTAAATAAATGTTTCGTATATTTATTGGAACTTGTTTAATACAATATACATATGAACTTTTTAACGGAAAGTTTATAATGAAAGTTTATTACAATCGTAACAAGTTCAAGTTTCATTGGAACTTGTTTAATACAATATACATATGAACTTTTTAATTGATTGAAACTTGTTTAATCAACTTAAATAAATTTTTCTTATATTTATTGGAACTTGTTTAATACAATATACATATGAATTTTCTGACGGAAAGTTCTACAATAAAAATTTATTACAATTGTAACAAGTTTAATGAAATTTGTTGAACTTTTAACAAGTTTCATTGGAAGTTATTTAATACAACTTGCATATAGAAGTTGCATTTAAGTTGATTATATAAGTTTCAATTGTAATACAATATACATATCAAGTTGCATTTTTATACTTTTTTTTCTAGCCTATTTAAATAGAACTTTAATTTAAACCTTAAATAAACAAATTTTGTTAAAAAAAAGTGTGTACTAACTATTTTTACTCAAATACATTTTAAAATCATAAATTGTTTATGAATAGTAAATTATTATTAGGCAAAATACCCAAAAATTTTGGTTGTCTTAAAAAATATTTAATTAGTTGATTAAATTTATTGTAATTTTTTAATCAAATGAGTTTAATATCTCTATGTGAATTTTGCCAAATGATTAAATTCTTGCGTCGCCCATGAACGTGATGACTTACTTTATAATTTGAATGTTGTGTTTTTTACACTTATCTATTATTTAAGTTTTGTCATTAAAATATTTTATATGATGACTTCTAGTGGAGTTTATTTGTTATTTGGATTTTTTTTAAATATATTTCTTGTGATGACTTCCAGTAAAATATTTAAGTTATTTTATATGAAATATTTTAAGGCTTTTTTATTATTAAAAAAATACCACTAGAAGAGGCGAGTTTTAAGTTTTTGTTTTTTGTTTTTTTTTTTATTTTTAGAAAACGTCGTCATTTCCTATCTACTTCTGTTAAGTAAAGACCACCTTTGCCAATGGTGGGTTCAATAAAAATACCCTTACCTATGGAGAAATTTTAAAAAAAATTGGATTTGGTAAAAAAATTGAAAACATGCTGAGTTTGGTTTAAAAAATTTAAAATAGACTTATTTTTTAATTTTTTTCAAGGTCAAGCATGTATTATAAATTTAATATTTTGTAAAGGGTAGTCTTATCCAACAATTATTTTTCCACCCCATGCCACATTATTAATGTTCATTTCAGAACATATTCATTTTCAAAATGTTCATAGAGGAGTTTTACTTTAAAATAAAATTTCTCAATTTCTGCAAAAGGCTTTTTCGTTTGGTTAGCATTTTAATTTTCAGTTTTTAAAAACCGTCATTTGAGATTTTTCATTACTTGGTTTTCTTTATATGAAAATCTGTTGGATAGTAACTTTTGAAAAAAATATTCAAACTTTTAAAATTAAAAAAATGTAAAAAACTTTAAACCTTGAATATTGACTCTTTTATTTTTATTTTTATTAAGTCTTTGAAATCTTTTTTTATTATTTATAATAAATAAAACTATGTACGTAAGGTTGGAAATATAAAACATAGAGTTAAGACTAAGTAGAAGCATACTCTGTTGCACAACTTTAATTTCGTGAAATACTTGTTGTCACGTTTTAAGATTTAATATAAAAAGCAACCAACTTTTTAGGAATTTTTATCACATTTTAAATTAGAAAAAAATAAAAGTAGAATATAATCATGAATAAATGAGTGAAAATTTTAATTTGAATATAAAAATAAATGTAATTATCATATTTTATAATTTTCAAAACATATTCTTTGGTACAATTCAAGATTAAAAAAATAATAAGTTTTAAAATATAAATTGAAAATAGTAAGTTAAAATATAATCATTTTTGAAAATATGGTACATCTTAACTTTTTAACTAAAGTTTGAAAATCTGAAAAGCTTGATAAATGAGTTTTCAAATTTAAAGAAAATTCCATGTTTTTAAAATCTGAATTTGAAACGCTGACCACTAGATGCTAATCAAATGAGGTGGAATCAATTTTTGTTTTTTAGCTTTTGTAGCTTTTTTCAGAGGAAAAGATTGTTTTTTTAAGCGGAAGAAATCATCTTCAAAATATTCTGACCGTCTTACAAACAAAAAGCTAAAGAGCTCCCTGAAACAAACGGGTGCCAAACAACTCCAATGGGCTACAAGTTCGGGATGACGTTGCTAACAAAGACTGTCATTGCATAAACATTGCGGGTTTGGAACATGATATGTAAAGTATTACCTTCTATGTAGCAACTTAACCTTTTATATGAGATAGTGACACACAAATGAAACAATTTAACATGCGTGATACCAACATGTAATCGTTAGTGTTAATCATAGACATAAGCAATGGGACAACAAATTACCAAAGGCTTTAGGATTGTTAATGAAGTCGCCGGGCACGTCAATGGTATTGGCAAAGTGATAGAGTAGTGATTTTTTACTATATGAAAATATTTGGAATAAATAAAATACAATTTTAGGTTGAATCACAAAAAAATAGCTTAGATCTTACTCTCGGAACCTATCGCTACCCACTACGTTAGAGACTTAACGACCGGAGATTACTCTACAGTGGATTTTCATATGCTAAACAACCCACTATGCAAAATGAATATCAAATATATATATAAAATGTTCATGGAAATACTCTTGAGGGAGAGTGTGTAGAATTTTTACACATCTCCAATACTACCTTATCATGGATATTTATAGGAAAATTTAGTCTTTGTGAGTAAGCCGAGGAATTTGCTAGGGAGATTCCCTTTTTACCTCTATTTTCCATTTAGTCTTTAATATTTTGATTTTATTGCTATCTAACCCACTTGATTATGAGGTGTACATAAATATACCCATCACAAAGGTAAAGACATGGGAGCCGAGTTCTTGATTGAGGCTCTGAATCATATTGTGCAGCTGCGGGTTGTATAGATTTGCTGCTACTTGTGGGAAAAATGCGCACTCACCGGAGAGACTTCCGTGGGCTTTTTCACCGGGAGCCCAACCTACCTACCCCTAGCTCAGGCATTCTCTACAAATTATGAACAAGAGAAAGGAAAAATGCAACAAACAAAAAAAAAAGGAAAAAATTTTGTGACATCTTTAATAAAACTTTGCAATATAATATGTTGCAACAGAAACGTGGCTGTTGCTAGAAGAAAGTAATGAACTACTTGAATAACCTTTTTCTTGTTCTATCAATTTGATTGCAGGAGTAAATTTTTAATAAATTAAATACTCAATTTATTTCTTCTAATTTTGAAAGCAAAATTCCAAACTTCCATTTAACCAATGCCAAGTTCTCCTTATTTAAGATTTATGGTGCGCTTAATGTAAGGATTTTTAGAAAAAAAATGTGGCGTAAAAAAAATATTGTACTAAAATCCATAATTTTTTTGAAAATATTTTCTTTTCTATCATATTTTTTTTACGATAAATTTTTATACCAAATGGAGCCTTAGACTTCCGTTCGAGCTGAAAAGAAACCATTGTTTCACTTTTTTTGGCTAAAAAATTTGTTGAACATTTTTCTGTCTAAGGATGAAATTCCATACTCAATTGTCCCTAGAGAATGGGAATTCATCAGGGGTGGACGTTGATTACTATTAAAAAACGCAAATAGGCCCCAATCCCCCAACGAATAATAAATTAATACACTACTCGACAAAATAAAAAATAAGAAAATGAAATAGAGAAAGGGAATTCATTTACCATAAGAACCCTGCTGTACTCGGTGACAAGCATGGAGACGAATGTCGGGAGAGAGTATCTAAGCATAGTGGACTGAAAAAGGAATGTACCAAGCAGGCCTGTAGAAGTAGTTGTTGATGAAGTTTTAAGGTGATTTCTAGTGGCTTAATAGGTACGGTAGTCAACATATTTTAATATAAATTTAATGATTTTGTCCGCATGTATGCTTGAATGGGACGTTAAGATGTGATGTGGTTATGTGTTGTAATTGAACATGTTAGATATGTCTAATAGGGATAGAATATACGTAGAACCCTTGACGTGAATTGATACGTCATGTAGGTGTAGAATAGGCATGGAGGAAAGGACGCGTAGTGAAACGACATTTAAGCGTTATTATGTGTAGATGACTTAAACGTATTTGATAAGTTGCGAAAGCATAAATAAGCTTGGAATTCATTATATGCATAGTTTATATTCATATTTAAGCGTTGTTCATTATCATATTAAATGTGCAGAAATTAACATGTTAAATTGTAGTTAAATGCATTTCATTGCATTCATATGGCATAGTATGGTGTTGCATTGGCGTGGATTTTGAAAGGAAATTATTTTTTACGCATAAAATGCGTGGGTGTACTCCTTTCAATTCTCGGGACATAAATGTATCAAAAACATAAAATGCATAGATTTTAACAATGAGATCATTCAGCCTTACCGTAAAAATCAGGAAACCAGATCTAAGATTGTACTATTGATTACGTCACCAGCGGGTGGTGAACAATGAAGACTCGATCATGTCACCAGCAGATGGTGGCCGTAATGATTTATGAAAGCGTGGTGATACTTGTCCCAATAAAATATTTTAAAGTGTTGGCATTGGCATGGGCGTGAGTGGGTGTGCGATGCATTCATTTATTGTAGGTACAGAGGCATAGACATGCATTCATTTGCAATGCATATATCATAGTCTCTTCTTTGTTGTAGAGTTTATTGGATAACCGTATATTTTCGTTTTCCATATATTGGCACATGCATGGCTTTGTAGGTACGGAGGCAGACACAGAGTATCATTAGATGCTCGGGTATCTTGTACATATTTTTGGCATACATGTTGGCGCAAGGCTATGTATTTTATTATATAGTGTACTCTAATAGCATAGTGTTGTAGCGTTGTTAGCATGACGAAGGTATCGATAGGTTTTTGCTTCTTTATTAAAGGCAAATAACCTATATATACATTCATTCCCTTTTTTATTTTTGACAAGCATATAACTTATAGTGTTGTATAAGTAAACATACATGTTTACTTTTATTCAGTGATGTATATATATATCTTCTGGATTTAAAATTGACCTTCCTACTTTTTTTTAGCACAATTTTTTATATATATGCTGTTGATGATCATGCTATACAATGTGTGTAGGATCGTCCTCTAGTAGCGGACAGATGCAATGTGAATGACATAGATATAGATGTATTTTTTTTTTCTTTTCTTTTTTTCATTCATATATTTTATTTTCTTTTTTTCTTTTTAGTTCTTTTAAGAACTCACATTTTCGGGTTTCCCTTCGGTTTTAGAGGACGGGACAGTATTATTACATGCATATGTTTGTGCACATTGTCAGAGCCAATGTGCATACATTTTTGTGATTACATGAATAAATTAATGCCATTAAACTTTTCAAAACTCTTATGCAAGAGTAATTACATCTGTCTTCAGAAACAATAGCAAATTAAGTTCATTATGATATTGATACATCATTTCAACAGTTTTAAATAATAAATTTTCACAAAATAAAAAAATGTATTGGAACTAACAAATTAAGAGCCGGTCTCATTAAGTGTTAAAATATAAAAGAAGGGAAAGAGAATTCTTATTTATATGATATTGCAAAACTAGAATGTGCTTCTTATAAAGAAAACCCAAGAAAATAAAGATGGAAACGTAATCGAATCAAATAAAATTATAATTTAAATTAATTACAACCTTGACATTTTCTTGTTCCCAAAATTAACAATAATTGTATAACTTAATCCTTTAATACTTTTTATTTTCTTCATACTCCCTTCAGCATATATAATCTCCAATATTCTCCCTCAAGATGAGTATCTAGTGACGTCAGAATGTCCTCTTATGAATAAGATGATAACGGTCACTAGCTGCAAATTCGGTACTTTCCTCGTATGAAAAATGTTTCTCGCATTGATAGATAGATAATTAGACAAATGATAGATAATAGGATAAAAAAAAAAAAAAATAGATAGATTAATTGATAGATAATAGTAGTAGAAGAATAATAAGAATTATCCTCTCTTAAATTTCTAAATTCAATAATTAGAAAAAGAAAACAGTCAATTTAGGATCTTCTCTACTGACAACCAATTTGGGGTTTTCTTCCATAATTTTGGGCAAAATTAGAATCTCACATGCCAATGGTCAAATTGAGGTCTCGTCCACTCAAATTAAAAATAAAAATAGTTTGATACAAACAATAAAAATAGAAATAAATTAACCCAATTAACGGATTGTATTAAATTTTAGAGGGGACAGATTGATATATAATGACTATAATATCATCTGAATAGAGAGACTTATTGATTGATGACAGAAAATAATATAAATATCGGAGAGGGTTGTTTTATTATGCGGAAGTTATGAAAAATAAATTAATAAATAAGTAGGGTGGGTCGCTAGTTGTAACCAGTCCATATAGTTATGCTTGCAACCTACAACCAATAGACAGTTGTTTTAGATTCTCAGAGCATAAGAATCTTAGGTTTTGATACCATATTAAAATATAAAAGAAGAGAAAGAAAATTCTTATTATTATGATATTGTAGAACTACAATGGGTTTCTTATATAGATAACTCAAGGAAATAAAGATGGAAATGTAATCAAATCAAATAAAATTAGAATTTAAATTAATTACAATATTGTCATTTTCTTGTTCCTAAATTTAACAATAATTGCATAACTTAATCCTTTAATACTTTTTGTTTTTTTCGTACTCCCTTCAGCATATATAATCTTCAATATTAAGTATTTGAACTCTGGCAGAAGCAAAATTTGCACCGACATGGAGTTTTGTTCCATTGAGGTCAGGCCTCAAGCACGCTAATATGCAGGCCAACCCGAGCTCCTCCACCGGCTAATTATATAATCTTAATAACAGTGCCGGCTTTATCTATTGGGTTGTCTAAGCCCGACATAAAAAATTTTGCCCCTACTATTATGTAACAAAAAAAAAGAAAAAAAGAAAAAAAGATATACAAGCCAAGAACGAAAAACAAAATGAAAGTTATATTATACTTTTTTAGCATAATTATATCAAAAGACAATTTGATTTTGGTTTTTTATAATTACCACGAACTGAGTCAAAGAAACACGCTTCTCCTTATATTTTTTGAAGCAAATTCTTCAATCAACTCATCATACTTTAACTTATCCAAAAACTCATTTTCATTTGAGATCATAGCCAATCCACTCAATCTCTCTTGTGACATGGTAGTCCAAAGGTAAGTTTGGTTCAACTTCAATTTAGATAAACTCCTTTCCATGGAAGCAGTTGAAACTGATATAGTCAATAAAATTCGATAAGTCACCCATACCATTTGAAACCCCCCATCTTTTTAATAAGTGTCACGCCTTCGGATCCCAAGCACCCGGAACCCGAGGGTGTGATGTGATACAGTAACCATAACACCACAACCAACAATAATTTAAGGGAACACAACAAGGAAACAAGATACAACTGATCAAGGTCCACAACAGTA
>MKEJ01062773.1:0-14151 GCA_001753735.1 Embelia ribes
ATTTAAGTTATTTCGAAAATTTTCTGGAAAAGCAATTCAGTATTTGGTAGAACTGCGAGAGAAGCCACTTTTTAATTTATAATGATGAAGTTTGACATATTGTGTTTGTTATTTCTTGTCTTTGTTCTCTCATACTAGTTAGAATGCTTTCTTTTACTTGGTGCTTTCAAATTTCATTGCGTATTAAGATGAAAGAACATTTGAGAGAGATGATAGAACAAGATCCATGTTGCTTTCGCAGGTGCATTTGTTGGTTGTTCACTGGAAGGAAGCGTAGTCACCACACGCACACAAGAGAACTCCAGATTCTATGGTAACTCATCGATAAAAGCATCGGATATTCTTCTTGGATTAATGCCTCAGCCTCCTGCAGCAGCTATCCTTTATCACGCACTTGGTGATTTGTATCGAAGACTTGATAGGTCATGATTGGTAACGAGATTTGAAAGACTTGAGGCGCTTAAATGATGAATTTTAAGCCTCACACGAAATGTGCATTCCATATTTGACACTGTCATTTATATGATTTCGGTCTCTATTCTTTGTACCACGCTCAAAATTTGCTCGCAAGTGGTTGTACAGGCCAAGTACTTACGTTTGGGAATATGTTTTTCGATCATTTGTAAAGTGATTGTAACTTCTTTGGATGTACATAATTTTTCAATTGAACAATGTTTCGATATTTCGTTGTTTGGTAGGAATTAGAAAGATGATGCTTTCAGCTGCAGAAATATATTGCAAGCAGGTATTTTTTTACTTTCTTACCACCGTGAAATCTTTAGTTTTATTCGTGGTGTTCTTATTTCCTCTTTTTCTACTGATTGAGTTGGGTTAGTTTGGTAAATTCCAAAAAAAAGTTGGGTTAGTTTAGCGTGCAATTTTGAAGTATAAGTTTAGCTTTTTTAAGGCTGAGAAAAAAGTTAGAATGCATCAGCTTAAAACCTTTAGTTTTTCAAGGTCAAATCAGGGGGGCGGAAAAAGGCTTAAAAAATTTAGCAAATTTAGGCTGTCCCAGCTTTTAAGAAAAAAATTGTAAAGTTTAAAAACTGTAACTAAACCAACTGTGACTAGCCTTTCTATACCGGTTCCTTTCATAGGGACAATTTGAGCTTGCACAACGATCCATGGAAATGTGAAATCTCGAAAATGAAAAATGCTAGTCAAATAACCATCCAACGAGAGGGCGGAAATGCACATTTACAGTGGCATCTAAATACTCAAGCCAGCTGATGCAAATAACTGAAAATTTGGACCTGATGAACAAGGATATCTCAAGTGTCTAAAAGAAAGGGTGAAGTTTTAGCTCTAATTTAAAAATAGCTTTTCAAAAGCTAATCATACAAACCATTCAACATCAAAGCATAAACATACTTTTTCTTCTTGGATCCCTCATCTTCACAAGTCAAAAGTGGCATCAATTTTACCTTGACACAAGGTGGTAACATGGCCTTCAGTCAAAAAAGTACTAAAGCTGAAAATTTTAGTGGCATGCTAGATAGCTGGTCCACGCCTGTTCTTTTGTCTCTTCAAAAAGTTCCACTTGACTTCTCAAGCAACAATTTCGTAATACATTACACCAAAATACAAAACAATTTCACAAAACAAAATAAATATTGCCAAAACTGCCACTAATCGAACTAAGATACTGAAGATTGATCTAATGGTAAAGGGCATAAATTATACTGTGACAGAAAGTACCAGAATTTACAAATGGCAAGCCCTACAATTCAAGCAAGTTAAATAAGAACTCGGAGGCACAATCATGTCTCCTTTATCTTACAAGAAATGAAGAAACTAATAAGCTAATAAATCGCTTAAAGTTCTAATTTAGTTCCGAAAGAACGGAAAAGGACTTTCTTCTTCTTTCTTATACAAACACCAAACTTCGAACGCATACTTTCTTCCAAACTGTCCTCCTGATTATTCCTTACCTGCAGCATGAATATTAGTTAATCCGATAATAAAAGAAATAAGACAATGTCATTTGATTCACCAAACTAAGTAGCAAACTTCAACAAACCTTGTTTTTGAGCTCCCAAGCGTAAGCTCAAGATCATCCGAACCAAACTCCTCATGGATTCTCTCTCCTTCCCACGGTTTCACCAGCCCCGTTGCATTGTTTCCAAAAGCAAACTCATCCACAATTATCTCGGCCATGGGTACATCGGCTGTATGATCAGTCCCAGCCGCAATGGCAGGGGAGCAGGTTCCACTTTGGCCAGGTGTCCACATACGTGACCCTCCACCTGTCATAACTTCGTCCCTAAACCCAAATGGATTCGAAGAAACAAGGGTAAATGTCGGAGACGTAGGCCCAGATTGAGGGATTCGGATCCCGTTCAACCATTCGGAGTTTGTAGAAGATGGAAACGAGCCAACCCAGCCTGCAAAGGCAGAAGGATCATTCCACTCGGTTCGGATTCGTGGGGTTCGAGAGCTAGGAGAGCTCAGTGGAGGGGTGACTGGGGCACTGATCGAACCACCACCATACATATGAAAATGGGTGTGTTTGGATGAGGAGGCCGATGAAGAAGAAGATGAAAGGTTCTTTAGCCATGGTATTAGGGAACTGCCATCGGCATTGGCATCAGTGCTGAAAGATGCGCGAGGACTTGGAAAGGATGAAGAAGCTGGGCTAGGGTTATATGAAGCAAAAGGGCTTGGGTTATATGAGGCATTAGGGCTTGGGTTGTATGAAGCATTGGGGCTTGGATTGTACGATGAACACGGACTTGCTGTGGCAGATCCACCAACAATGTCCATGCGTTCCATAGGCTTGCATCCCTGCATGATATATAGTAACTATTTGACAAATAGCATATTCCACCTGAGTGTTCTGATAACGAGGTTATCAATCAACTCAATAAAAAGATTGGAAATAAGTTTTCGATCAAATTAAGAATGGGAGAGTGCCTGTCCTTGAGCTACATAACTCTCTTGTAGGTACCACGGAAGATAATTAAATGAAAATTCTTAATTCAGTATGTATGTTAAAAGTAACAATTTTCCCAAACTAATGAGACATTTTAGAACAGAAACATAATATTACCTGATTAAACAACCCTTCATTGAACATTGTCCACTACCAGTAATAGGAAGATGCCAAGTCTAAGTGAGAGCTCACAATATAGAGCCAATTATAGCTAATATTGCACTAAACAATAGACTACAACTTTTAAGCTGAATTTATTTTTGTGTTTTAGCCTAAATAAGTTAAAAAGCTTGCAATCCTATATGACTTATTAGGGTGCCATATTTGGTAAACTGCGAGAAATAGAAATTTCATAATTATGTTGTTGTCACTGGCCTGTCAACTGAGTCAGGAAAATCCACTAGAAATTAGATCTCTAAAAAGGTTTAACTGATATATTTTATTGCACCTTAATAATTGGACCTCAATAATTGAACTTCAGTCCAACTCAAAGGTTTCACAAGAATGGCAAACAGAAATGGTAATGACCAAAATGGAAAATAAGAGAGAACTGAAAAGGGTCATGCATGTTTCAGGAATTAAAGGCATGTTCACACCTGAGAACAAAGTACAGACATCCCCCATAAAGATGTTGCATCAAATCTAGGAAAGCTATCTAGGGTGGAAAAAGAAAGTTTTGGTGCCATGATGCCCAAAGCATCCTCCTCAATTTTCACTTTCTTTTCCCCCTGAAAAAGCTATTTTCAATATATTAGGGGTAAAGTAAAATTTAAATATGTCAATATTTTAGGGGTGAAGTAAAATTTAAATATGGCAAATTGCTAATTAAATGTTGGGAACCACTGTCCGTGCTAAGGCGCATTCGAGCTAGTGTTTAGAATGGTTTCAAGGGAAAATCTTGTTATAGAATCAAAAGAGGGGCACCATCCGTGCTAAAACTAGGCTTTTTAGTTGGGCGGCCAAGTTCAATTTTTTCTAAGTTAATTCTAACTTTAGGGACATGGCCTATACAAATTCTAAAATATTTAAATTTTAATTACGCATCCTACAGAAATATCGGAATTCAAAGACAAGGAGGCTGCCACCGCCTCTCCTTGGTACACCAATGTGCAATATCGTCTCATCACATTATCGATTTACTTTTGAATATTGAGGTAGTGTTTGCACAACGGAATCTCCAACAATAAAGAGAAGAAAGACAAAGTAGAGAAACAGAAAGAGGTTAAAAAAACTCCCGCATCTGGTCTGAGATCTTACTCAAGGACAGTGATGTTTATGTTCAGGCAAACACCAGCTTAAGAACCCAAATTATCTTTTGATTCAAAATACTGCCATCAAATACCTGGAAATCTGTACTAAACACATGCAGGAATAAAATTTTAATGAGGAAACACCGAACATGTGCCAGGACAATTTGCTAAAATGCACCTGTATACTTGCAAAAGATAACTAAACTCTAACAAACTGCAGATCGACACAGTCCAAGAGTAAGATTCGAGATAGGCCCACTGCTAAATTGTATGAGGAAAATTTGCAAAAATGCGCATGTTCACCTATGCAATACGACTAAACTGAACCTAATTGAAAACAATTTTGCACACTTCTTTTTTCCTTATTTCCTTTCTGATCATCTGTGCCCACTAAAATGCGCCTCTCCAATGGTGCATGATAACTTAATTGGAACCAAAAGAACAGCACTGTGAGCCTAATCTGATTTGCAAATCGCCAAAACCAAACATTTGTGCACATCTATTTTTCTCTTTTTCAAAATAAAGCAAGAGCACTCCAAATTGTGCATCAGTTCCACTCCACACCTGCTAAAGTACGCCTCTTCACTGGCGCATAATAACGAAAAGGGAACCAAAACAACTTTCAATCTGATCGGAGCCACTAAAATGCACCGTAAAATCATGTAAAATCATTCATACCAGTTCTTCTCATTTATTTTTACAGTCTAAGCAAACTCCCTAGAAACTCGATTTCTCTAGGAGAAACTTAATACTTCAAAATTATTCACTCCAGTATTTCTTTACAATTTCTTAAAAAAATAACTGCATATATCATGTGTAATGCGAAATTATAACTTCGCCTACTCTTAACTAGTGTTTCGCAGCTTCGTAGGGAAAAATTAAGTAATATAGAAAAATTGTTACTAGTATATTTTCACACCTACAAACCTATTGTCGCATTTATCATGAGATTTCTAGAATCCAAAACACCGATGATGATTAGAATTTATCTAATGAGATAAAACTACCCCTTTAACAGAAACGGGTCTATGAGTTTACCAAGGCGACTAAGGCACCCCATATTTTTTTGGCCAAAATTTTAAATGTAAAATTTTTTATTTATAATTTTAATAATTTTTTTTTTTCGTTTCAACTACCCATAAAAATTATATGTACCCTGGTGACATCTCTGCCTTTAGAAATTAAGGTGCGCCTATTTAATGGCGCATAATAACTAAATCGAAACGAAAAGAACAGCAGCGTGCGCCTAATCTGATCTCAGCTGCTAAAATGCACCGAAGAAAGAAAAATAAAGAAAACAACAAAAAAAGGTCAAACAAATACAGCGACGATCACAGAGAGATAGAGAGAGAGAGAGAGAGAGATACCTTCCGGTAGGTGGTGCCGTCTTGCTCGACGGTCCAACCGGCCTCGTCGCAGAGCGCTTTGAGCACCTCGTTGTTGTCGCAGTGCTTTGGGAGCTTATAGTTGCCATACATCCTCAGCCCCGCGAATATGTTGGCGGCAATCGCCCGCCGCCGCCTCTCTCTCCTCTTGTTGTTCTCCCTCTCCTTCCACGTCGGCATCCTACTCCCCCCTGTCGTCATCCCTGTTATATATATATATATATATATATATATATATATATGTGTGTGTGTGTGTGTATGTCTCTCTCTCTCTCTCCGTGTGTGAATAGAGAGAGGGAGACCAGGCTGGTGAAGCAGGTGAGGTGAGCTAAATACAGCGGAGACCAAGCCATTAAATATAGAATTGGTCCCTATAGTTTTTAACTAATTCGATTTGGTCCTCATAGCCCCTAATTTTTGGAAAGGTGGTGGGTCTAGTCCTCAATATTTTAAAAAGCGAGACATGCGTACTTCGTCTTTTCGTGTTCTTTTCCTAATGTCCAAAATTTTAACATCCTTAAAACTTGATGATGCCGACATTGATAACGTGGAAGACGAATATGCCCTAAATGAATCACGCAATGTTTTCATCATTTAGGGTAATTTTACAACTTTATAGCGGGACCTTTGATTAGGAGCAATCATGGAGCTGAACCGATCCAAACTTTGAGGTGCTAAAGCTCGGCTCTACTAGTTTATATTGGCAAGTGTTTGTTGAGTCGGGCTTGAACAATTTGTAAGAAGATCATTTTTTGGATAACTTTATTTCACCTAAGCTACTTATTATTGACAATTATTTCTATGCATAGTTCATTAACCTATATGTTTAATTCCAAATTGTTAAAATGAGAATGTCATGTTCAATAATTTTGGAGAGGAGTTCAAAATATTTTTATGTCATTTTGATTCTTGTAATTAATAGAGGTAAGTTGAATTTTAGTTGAGAGGTTTCAATACTTCTTTAAGTAAAAGTTTTTGTTATAATAATTGCATAAGTTTTACATATATATCAACTTTATAGATATTTCAATCGGCTTGTGACCCTAATGGACTGAATTACTATATGTTTGAGCTCGCTCATTAACAATCTTGAGCCCAATATCGAGTTTGAACTCAACTTATTTATTTTCAAGCTGGCTTTTAGATGTAATTTCATTAAATCGAGCAGCTTTATTCGTTGTTTCACGTCACATATTAAGAACAAATTGACTATTGCTGTTACAATTCAATTGTGGGGACTAATTAAGACTTTAGTTGAAATTACAGAGTCCAGTACTGTAATTAGCCCTTTCTTTTGGCAATATCGGAGGACTAAAGCGTACACTGACTACGAAATCATTGTTTTTGGCTCGAATGTCTCGAATGACGAAACTACCCCCGTAGAGAGTAGTAGTAAGTCGGAGTTGTTCGAGGGTACGATGGGTAATCGAAGAGTAAAAGTGTAACGAACTGTTATGTGGGGACCAGTGGTGAAAACGAGAGACGCGTGAAAGGTTGATTTAGTGACGTCAATTCGCCACGTGGCAGCCCTATGACCCACCGTTCGTCCCTGTCTCTCTCTCTTTCTCTCTCTGTGGAGAGGAGAAGCAAGAGTAAACTCCCCAATGAACACACAGGCACGTGTGGAAGTTCGGCGCACGTGCTAAGAACGATGGGTAGCAGTGGCAATTATTCTCTTAAATATGGACTATTATCATTTACTAAATAGTACCATTCAAAAATTGGGTACACATTTAAAAATTATTTATTATTTTTTTTCATAACCAAGCTTATAAATAGTTTTGCATTATCCATTTTAGATTCATTTACCATTGCCATTTTATAGTAGCTTTGACAAAATTTAACAATTTATAACTTGCCAATCAACTCCAAAACAAATAATGAACAATGTAAAATCCTAGCGAAAGTTTACATTAATCAAGTTAGTCTGACAACAAAAAATAAATTCATATTAAACAAATCACTCTAGAAAACATCACACCGAAGATGGCGTTATAGAGAGTATTATATAACACTCTTTCCATTCGTAACCTTTCCTTTTTTTAACTCTACTCCTCACTTTATGAATATTGAAAGAACTCTAAATAAATTTAATATCAATATAAACGATGAATAGAAATCTGTGAGGTTTTATTTATTATGTATGCAAATAAATATATAATTTTATTACTTTTGCAAACAAATATTTCTTTCTTTTAGTTTAACTAGATCCTAAAATATATATTGACAATGTATATATTGGCGGACTTAGAATTTTTGGGTAAGAAAGGTTGAATCTTAATATTCTATATAGCAGGGTTTTTATTTTTTTTAGAGATGACTGAGTTATAGAGATATAAAAAAATTTCGACATTTACGTAGATGTTTTGCGAAATTTTCCGGAGTCAGTAGTTCGCTCCGCCACTTGGATGCTGAACTTATGAAAAAAATAATAAAAATTATAATATAAATTTAATTCTAAAATTGTAAATAAAAAATTTGATGAACTAAAATAAAAATAAAAATAATAATAATAATTTGTTTTATAATATTTAACTAAGGAAATGATGGAGCTATCTGGAAGATAGAGGGATGATAAGTATAAAATTTATAAAATGTGCTAAAATTTCATAAATAAAAAATTTATATCAGATATCGTATGCTTTCAAAAGCCTAGAGCCGGCCTTTCTCGGGCACTCCAATGAGCAGAGGCGGAGCCACTCCCGGGCAGGAGGGGCTAGCATCATAATAGATATTTTTTTATGTATATATATATATATATATATATATATATATTAAAAAATAAGTGAAATAATATATATTTTATTATGGCAAACGTATTGTTAATAGGCCTTTGTCTGAGATGGTAACTTTGCTGACATGAATGTAGTTTGCGGGAACAGGGTTTGAGTCCCCAAATTATTGCCATTCTTTCGTTTTAGAATGCATATATTGAAAACCTTTATAATTTACTTTTAATATTTTTTTTATCAATTAAGTCTTGATATTTCTACTGAACTTATCATACTTATAGAGAATAAATTTGGAATTATTAGTGTATCTTTAATCATTTAAAATATAATTAAATAATTATTCATTAAGCAATTGTGATTTTTTTTAGCTACTTCTATACTTCGTGTGAAAATAAATTGTGCCGCCCCCCTTATTTAAATTGTTGGCTCCATCTCTGGCAATGGGTTCGACCATAGTTACCGGAAGTACGGCTTAGAGTGGAATCATATTTCTCCAAAACCTTTAGCACGGATATGAAATGCCAAAATTTTTTAAAGAAAAACGCAGAAGAAATGATACCGAAACGCTTGAAAAACAATTCGAGATACGCTTATTAAACTTAATAAAAACGACTAGAAAATGTTCAAAATACTATTAGGAAACTTAATATTAACTTTTTGAAAACTTATAGGAAATTTATTAAATACCATTTTATAAAAAAGTTAAATAAAAATACTGTGAGAATAATTTTTTTTAGCACTTATATGATTAAATAATTTTTTCTCTTTTATTATTTTGATTTATAATTAAGTTGTTCATGTCTATATGTATCATTACTTACAAATTTGAGTAAAATTTTAGAATATTAGATTAAAGAATTACACATTTTTCGTACATCTTATATATTAGTATCCAAAAAGAATCCACATTGTATCAACGTTTCTCGTTTCTCTATATTTTTTTCATGCATTTCCTGCTTCCGTTTTTCCTTTCGAATCCCGCTTCTATTTCCGACTTTATTAACTATCAGCTACACCAAGGAGCTCCAATTGATGGAGCCTCCAACGAACTCCAACATCGCTGGCTTGTTTGTAGTGCTGAGCTTGTTGCATTGTCAAGCGATCCGACAATATTGGAGCACATTAGACGCTAACGTAGCCTGCCTCTTACTGCTAAGTACAAAAAAGTACAGAAGTGATCATGAAACTGGAATTATCTAATAATTATTGTAGTTCAAGTTCAACCAAAGGATGATATCTGGATTGAAACATGCTGTCGAACCTTAAAGAATGGAAGGTTTGCTCGTCAACTGTCGGATTCAATGATGCTCTTCCAGCTTGCTTGATCCACATAGCAAGGAAAAAGATCAAACACGCAGCAGGAAATGCCTCGCACAAACTATCCGATCAGTACTCATCCTAAAAATCTTACCATCAGCCATTCTGCGCATTAAGACTCTTGCTAAAAACATCGGAAAACTTTAAATTTAAAATTTCTAACTCTCGAATTTTGACCATGTTAAATTGTCTTGACACAGACTTGTACAAAATCATGCATCCGCCACTGTATACCGCTCACAAAACCATTTCTTGAGAGACATTAAATAACTTCTAGCGCTCTTAGGCACTGACCCAGGCTAAGTGAAATGATTTCTTTAAATAAACACCCACATCAGCTACTTCTTCTCATTAGCTTTCTTCTTGAGGGACTCACTCAAAGCTGCTTTTGTAGTCTTCCACTCTTTCATGGAAGAATCAGTTCTCATAAAAGAGCAAGTTTCTCCAACACTGTATCTAAAAGGACTAATTGTAGCATTTTCTTTGACAACTCCAGAAGAAGCTTTAGGCCCACCATCTGAAGAAGATGCACCGCAACCCAGTTTGACCAGAGTCTCCCTTGGCTCATTAAAGGTCGGTTTTGCGGCAAAGAAATTCTTTGGCTGCTCTGGTTTTTCAAAGTTTGTAGCAGGCAAAAGTTGGGAAATGCTGAAAGAAGCGTTTGTTCCGCCAACCAGATCGGTCCACGAGGACTTTTGGGCCCACAAAGTGCCCTTCTTAGGCTGTTTATCTGTACCTGCATTAGGTTTTTCGAGTGGAGCAGTAGCTTCTCTCGGTTCCATAGAGGAGTTGGATTGGGATTTCAAGTTACTAAGATCCTGCCACAGGTTTTGGTTTTCGTTCTGATTCTCAACACCATCAGAGTTCGATTTTTCCTTAGTAGGGCTGCATTTCATCATAAACTTTTCCTCATTTGAATCGTCCTGTTTTGACAATGAACCATCAATATTTGATTTCTGTGTAGATATTATCCCTGTGGCCTGGGTTGAGTCATGCGGACGAGCTTTTTTGGGGCTCCTCTTGCACTCGATGTCAATTGAGACATCATAAACATCAGCTGCATTCATGTGAGGTGATTTTCTATTCTTCTCGGACGCTGAAATTTTACTACTCCGAATCTTTAGTTTGCCATCCGTTACTGCCCCCTGTAAGAAAAAGGAGGAAGAAGCCTTCTAAAATCACCACATGATATATGTGCCAAACAAATAGATAATGAAAATAAACAAACAGTACTACAGAACAATAGCGACCCCAATGGTCAAATTTTTTTATCTTTTGAGTTTCCAAAGTTGTTGATTATGTTGCCATAGCAGGTCCTTTTGGGCATGCTTTCAGAATTAATGGTTCGTACTTATTACAAAAGTTTCGGGACTATAGAATGAAACACTTTTGGAAGGCATAAAATAAGAGGGTAGTAAAAAAACAATGGAATTTCGATGATTATCAATAATCACCCAATGCAACTTCTAGAAACAATTTTGTTTCCCTATTGTTATATATATAGCAAAAAAATATGTAACCCAAAAAAACATTATTACTAGTTATCTAACTTGGAGTGATCTGAAAAAGTTTCTGAAACAATTTTGTTTCCCTATTGTTATATATATACCAAAAAAATATGTAACCTAAAAAAACATGCATTATTACTAGTTATCAAACTTGGAGTGATCTGAAAAAGTTCCTGAAACTTATATGAGAACGTATGCACCGTCTAAACTTTTGTTTTCCTTTTTTTTTCCCCTGATATACAGAGTACATTATACATTCACACAATCTGTGACGTGAAAAGCTCAATAGAGAACCTTTACCATAGGTTTCCGTGGTTGAAACTGAACCCATCCTTCAAACATTCCAAAAGCCATCCTTTGAAAACCTCATCGAAAAAACTCAACCAAAAGAGCACTAAACCATACCTTATTATCTAAAATTGTTTCTTGCCTCCAATCCTGTGTTGCTTGCTGTCTGATGTTACCACCGCCAACCATATTCAGTACAAGGCCGTCTTCTTCTTCTTCCATCATATCATCTGCTTCATTGTCATCGACCGCTATATCATCAACTGGTTCACTAGCAGCTTCTCCTTCATCAGCCAAAAAAGGTCGACTACTTGCAGGTTTCAAACTATTTTCCCTCATTTTCAACAGTGAAGCATCAATATTTGTTTTCTTTGTAGCTGATACTTTATCTGCCTCCCTGGCCAAGCTATGCAAACGGGTTTTTCTGGAGCTCCTCTTGCTTTCAGTGTCAATACTGGCAACTTTACCATCATTTGTTTCAGCATTACTTGATTTTCTCTTCTTCTCAGATGGTAAAGTCTTAATTCTATGACGCATTGGCTCGCTATCCAGTGGTTTATCTTTAGATATGCGTAGGCCATCCGATAATGCCCTCTGTAAACAAAAGGAATAAAACCCTCTAATATCATGACATGTTTTTCAAATCAAAGAAAGATGAAAGGGAAAAAAACAAACAGTTCTATATGACATTACATCCATTTTAGGTGTGTTTCTCTTCTGATATACCACACTTTTCAGTTTCCTGCCAAAGAAAAACCCGCGGTAGAGATTTCTAATCTTTTTTATTAAAGAAAAATACTTCCATTGTGTTTATCAAACACTAGACTAATTTTTACATCTTTTAAATGATATTCCCAGACACCACAATTACATCATTCAGAAAGAGCTTTCAAAAGCAGCTTTTAAAAAAGCAGTTTTTGGGAAGCACCAGATTACCAAACAAGCCTCACGTTTCTTATTTTCGAAAAAGTTTAACAGTGTTCAGATCTACAGATAAGCGGGACATACAAATCTAAAAACAGAATACCTCCGTATGTTGAAATTTTGCTGACCAGACTATGACAAATTGAAAAGATCCTTCAAATGTTTCCAAAGCCCATTTATTAGGAAACCCATTCAAAAAAAACACAACCAAATGGCCCGAAAATCTTACCTCAATATCCAAATTTGTTTCCCGTTTCAAACTCTTCAACGAGCCCTTACTGACATTATCCATAGCCACCATATTCATTACAAGGTTTTCATCATTGTCGTCAATGATATCAGCTGCTTCGTTATCATAAAGTGGTTTTTTTCTCTCATTGACCAACCCAAGCAGGCTAGTTCCAGCTTTCGATTTATCCTCTCTTTCAAAGAGCTTGTTCATCACCGACTCCATGATATTGAGCTCTTTCTCATCCATCACACCATCTTGTGTCTCAACAGAGAATTTTTTTTTTTCTTGAGCACAGTATAGAGGCTTAGAATGCTCATCACAGTCACAAAAATGGATGGGTAACGGTGGAACTTCAATACGTTGAAAGCTGTATTTGTGCTTTCCAGTTCCGTTGAAAGGCAATGGTCTTAACTGCAAGGACAATATACCATGACTTTTGAGTCAGTTCTATGACAAAATAATGGAACGATTTACTCAAGTGAATTGGGATCAACATGAATTTGACATTTAGACAAGTTTATTAAGGTTGGTTTGGTTACAGCTTTTAAGTTGCTTTTTTGCTTAAAAGAAGGACAACATTTAGTTGCGCAACTTTTAAGCAAAGCATATTTGCTGTTTTGGCTAAAGTTTTAATTGCATCTAGCTTTTTTCTCAGACTGTAAAATCTAGCTTATTTGCGTAAAAGTTGCGACCAAATGAACCCTAAGCTAGGAAACCTAGAATAGCAAACTTGCATTATAGAACAACGAGAACGACCACAACGTATAAATTTTGTATAACTTCTACATGTGAGCCTTGAAAATTGCCATTGTTTTCAGCCAAAAAAGGAACAAATAAGGTACAATCGCATCCAAATGCTACCGGATCTATGGGTAAATAAACCATCACATTGATGCCTCAATGAACATGTCACATTATAATCCATCGTTCTACATAAAAAGAGACAAAGCCACAAAGGACAGGTTCTTATGAACTTAAAGCTTCCATTCGTATAATAGTTAGAACCAACAAGGAGAGTAACTGTATGAGCCAACAACTATACTAGAGATGCATACTTGATCCTGGAAGGGGGAAGAGAGAGGGGGGGTTCGGGAATAGGAATTCACCTACCTTTCTTAGTTTTGGAAAGAACAACCGAATCTCCGATGTTTTCTGGTTCATCACCATGTTTACCTTTCCACGAGAATCCATACTTTTAGTTGCATCAGCTGCATCATTCTTTGTACTATTGGCAAGTTCAGCATCTTCACTCCATTCTCGTTTCAAGCGAAGAAAATAATGCTCTTTAGCTTTCTCAAGTTTCAGCCTCCCTCCTTTCCACATACACCCATTATACTGTATAATTTTGGATCAAAATATAAGCTAAACCCTTCCAAGCATAATACTTGAAACAAAATGCACTAGAATTTGATATCAAGAAATCAAAAATATAGTTTGGAAAGACAAAAGAATTGGTTACCCTTCAAATTGTTTCAAATCAATACGTGATAACATCATCAGGGGCGGACGCAGAAATTTAACCAAGGGGGGTCAAAATTCCCTTGGGACCATATAAACTCATTTAATTAAAAAGTTAAAAAAAA
>MKEJ01062774.1:0-13453 GCA_001753735.1 Embelia ribes
TCTTATTTTCTTTTGTACGAGCACTTAGCTTGATCACGTATGCACACGCGCTTTGAAAACTAGCTATCATTGTGTATTTATTATTTGGTGACAGAGATGTATCTATTTACTATTGTTGTATATAATAACAAGCTGAGTTTGTGTATTTATTTGTGTCGCGAGATTAGCGTAGATAGTTGTGTTTGGGAAGGAATTTACAAATTTATTCCTTTATATTTGGTGGACTATTGTGTACTATTGTGATATTTGGTCATTTTAAATTATTAGGTATCATGTTTCTGGGTTTATTGGGATTCGGGCGTTATATTTTCTATGGTTTGGGTAAAACTCAATGTATGGTGAATTCTTTCACTAGCGAGTTTTTCAAATTTATAGTAATTGTGATATTTCGGAAGTTATGAAATATTTATTAGATATACTTGTTTTGAAAATATCTAAAGGTTCATCTAAAGTAATCAATTAATCTATGGACGTAAATTATTTTGCATATAAATTAAACTAAAATACTGTAGAAATAGAGGGGTCGCTGAATGATTTTTTTAGGTGGATAGCTAAATTGAGTAGCTAGATGTGTTCATAGCCTCATTTAGCTAAACTGTTTGAAATGTCCTCAAGCATTATCCAACATAACTACCACAATTTCGACGCATCAAATCTATTCAATATGTAGTGTTTTGTACTTTATGTAACAATTTACGATTTTTTTGCAATTTTGAGTTAGGTGTACTTTAATATTGGGTAAATAGTGCATCAACAAACGTAATTCCGTGTACTGCATTACATTCGTCATTATTAATGGCTAACATTTGAAAATACTGTATATTATTAGTCAATGCTAATGACGAACAATTTATATATATATATATATATATTTTTTTTTTTCGTTCGCAAATGTTCGCCATTAGTAATGACAAACATAACGCAGTGTACCATATTGGGAATATTTCTGCTGATGCACCATTTATGCAATATTGGGCCCATCTGATCCAAAATTACAAAAAAACCCAACAATTTTCAGCCTTTGACTGAATTAATTTTTTTTTTTTTTTTGTTGTTTATGCCGTATTAGTCCACATTTCTTACGTCTATTGAACTCGATATATTTTAATTTGTGAATAAAAACCAGCAAATTTGACGACGGAGTTGATCTATGTTGAAGTATGAATGCATTATGAACATGCATAAACATATACTCCCTCCATTCCTTACTAAACATCACTTTAGAGAATTTTTTTATTTCTTTATAAATATAAATGTCGTTCTAGAAAAATTATGATGCATTAATGATTTCTTTCCAACCATAAAGCCCATTGGTAGAGGGAGCATCGATGACGTGAGAGAATATTATAAGATGGTAAAGCGTAATGTACTAAATAAATATTTTTTGCTCTATAATTGAAGCTATTCAATAGTCATGCTTCATTTAGGACCAACACTCTTAAATGACAATTAATAAGGGATGAAGTAGTATCATTTTCTTGTCTATATATATATATATTTACTTAATCTTGGAGCTTGATAATAAGAGAAATCATAGAGGCAGAAGCAATACTATAGTTACCAAGAAACTTGATCAATTTTGGAAACTCATTTTTCGGAAACCATTTCCTAAAGCTTTTCCGTTTCTAAGCCCTGTATCAAAATTCATTTCCCAAAGCTTACTTCCTACTAGGAAACACAAAACAATGAAAAATAAATTATATTATTGCTTACGCTACTTTTAAATTTCGATTCTCGTTGGTCCCAATCCGGTAACTATTGGCACAACCCAGTGACTCACATCATACACCTACCCGACCCCAACTTGTCCCCCATGTATATCATACAGCTCAATTTTGCTGCTAATGTGACATAAACTTTTGCTTAACAAAGAGGAGAAATCCAAAAGTAGTTGAGAAATAAAGAGCCTTCTCATTTGGTGGGGATGATCCCAAATTTTGATGCAGGATATGATCAGTTTTCGACAATAATTTTGCAAAATATTTACTATCAATAAGGTTGTTTTTGAGAGAATTGTCAAATTAAGATTATTTTAGTTGCGAAATTGTGATTTTTGAAAAAAATTCAAAAAACTATAACTTCAAACTAGGAGTTTTTAACGACGGAGAAAGCGGAATCTGAAACTATGATTTTTTATTATCTTAGATTTAAAAAGGTGAAGTTTGAAGTTTCAAAACGCCATTTTTTTTTTTTTGGTAGTTTGAAATAGCGTTTTCATCTAAAACGAGGGAGGGTGAAACTGTACTATTTTGGTCAACTTTGATTCGGTAATTATTTAGAAATAATTTCTGTAACCACAATATTAGGGTGAAAAACTTAGGATATGATTGGGCATAGAGTTATTCAATTTTATAATTTATAGATGAATGATAGTCAGTGGCAAATGTAATTGACGTTCAATTATGTACAGTACAACTTAAATTGTTTTTATGGCGTCAACTAATTCTCTTAACATGAATATAAAAAAAATGTACGGATCAGAAGTATGATTCGATGAACACAGGTTGATCGCATAAACTGCAAAACACTTTTGAGGAAAATTTTGTAATAGTCAACGACAATCCAGCCGTTAATAAAGGTGAGAAGAGTATTTTGGGTTACAAAAATATAAATTAGTTACAAAATATTATATGAACAATTTTGTAATTTCGTTTGTAAAATTCATTTTAATTGGCCTAGAAATATGCATAGCCTTTACGCTATTTTTAGTGTGTTATAGCACTTGCATTATATTTTCTTTAAAAATCCCCTAAAATACATAAAAAAAAAAAAACTATATCTATATTTTACAGAATTCTTATTTCTTACCATTTATATCAGATTATCGATCACATTATCTATTACATTAAAATACTATTTTTATATTTTTAACCATTCCACACTTAAAATTCCACACATACCAATACGTTTAATTATGAAATATTATTAGTTTAATTATTGAATAATAAAAAATATTAATATTTCATAACTTTAAATTTATAATTATAATTATAGTTTAATTTATTATACAAATAAAAAATATAAATAAAATCTCTTTTTGAACAAATGAAGAGAAATGGGAATAAAGGTAATGGGATTGAAGAAAAAAATAAATAAAATAATCCTATAAAAATTTATTAAATAAATAATTGAAAAATACATAGAATTATTTAGTAAAGAACTACTATTTCTTAGCATTAAATAATAAAATTTTGTAATATCAATTTAATTTTAATATTTAATAAATATATAGTTTAAATATTAAATAAAATTAAATAATATGCTTATTATATAATTTAAATACTCATAACAATTATAATTAATTATTATTTTTTAAATATTCAAATTATTTTTTACATACTTAAAGTGTTAATTTATATATCGTATTTAGTAGTTTTAAGCTCAATAATTATTTTTCAATAGTAAATTTAAAATTTAAAAATTATTTAAAATACTTATATGATATTTTTAATTTTAGTTAATAATATAAACAAAGTTACTGGAGAGAAAATTTATTAATTTTTTAAATATAATAATGAATAGAAGTGACATGAAAAATAATATGTTAGTTTAATATATTTAATGAATGAATAGTAGTTTTTTATATGTAGAAAATGCCACGCTCCGAATTTCCTCAACCTAGGGATGTGAGATAAAAAGAAAAGAAAAAAAAATAGAAAGGAGAAACGAAAGAAAATAACAATAACTATTACATTTCCACTTCCCGACTATAACAACAAATTTACGATGACTTAATTATACATATATGTCCAACATCTACAACTAGTTTTCATATAAAGAAATATATACAACGAACATAACAGAGTATAATATCGAAGTTTACATACAACATCATCAAGCTACTTGCTTGTCTCAAAAGAAAACACATATACATATACCCTTGCCTTAACTACAAAATACATCATCAGTTGAAGCTACATCCTTGATGCCGCCAAAAAATATTTAGGCTTCATTATATATATGTCCATGTCTAACATGCACGGCTTGAGCTCTCTTCCAAGCATACAAAATCAATTAAGCGAGAATATATAAATAAACGAATAGGTTAGATTATTAACAATACAATAAAAGTGAGTCTAAGTAGTATATGCCATGTATGCTCATGCGGATATACATAATTTAATTTTAAACAACGGGTTTTTAAATAAATTCTTGTTTATAAAATACGGGGTAATCAATAAGTTCCCTAATGCTTCAAATAGACTACAATACGACCATGATCCTAGGACTATAGATTTTAAACAAATACACGCTCTCAGCATGAGGGGTAAGTAATAATCTATGAATTATAAAGTGATACGTGCTCTTAGCATGAGGAGTAACTACAAGTCAATGAAGTCTAAAGTGATATATGCTCTTAGAATGAAGGGTAGGAACATCCTACTAATGCCACAACAATACTCATTACATCGAAATGTCCCACATGTTGAGGTACAACTACCAATCATAAATTCTGAATCTTAGTCAAGAATCTCGATTCTCAAATCTAAAACCACAATTACATATATCGAATCTCGAATTACAAATTTGCGAGTACCACTCTTCGTAATTTATAAAAAGTTGGCTACTCTCAGCCCTCTTCTTTTTTATAAATAAATGGCTACTTTCATGCTCATCCTATAATATAGCACAAGAACACGCAGGTGCCACAAATTATAGGCCCAACTCAGAATTATTAGGTTGCTCATAAAATCTCCAATCTCAAGAATCAAGATCTATAAATTGACATGTTACACATGTCTTTCGAATTTATACACCACCAACATATCCACGATATATATGCATTTTTAAATCATGAAAATTATCCTTTTCAATTCTCGAAAATCATCCTTTTCAAACTTCGAAAATCATCCTTTTCAAACCTTGAATATACATGCTTTTCAAATTTCAAAAAATCATTCTTTTACAAATCTTCATTTACATGCCATTTCAAAACTCGTACTCTTTGAATACATATGACTCGAAATTCCATTACATGCCATAAATATTAACTCCAATAATTATACTATGATTTACCAACAAAGTTTACATGTCTCACATGTTAACACTATTATATATGTTACCAATTATAATAATAAAAATAACATAAGTTTTGTTGTACGAAATAGTAACATCATTTTTTTTCTTCAGAGTATGAAATATCTATAAGTTTTAAGACACAAAATACATATATAAGTTTTAACGCTACGGAGTATATATGTAAATATCTCTTCGATGAAATAGACTACGAAATCCTTTACTCTTCTAAAGTTAACATGTCTCCAATATCTACGAGTATATCTTTGCCAATACATTTATGCTACGAATTTCAATCCACTCGCTTCAATTATCAATGAAACTACTATGCCACCAATATCTATGCCATAAGCATTTATAAGAATTAACATATTACAAATATCATACTACTCATTTTTACGAAAATATTTTTACATGTGAAAACGACAATTCAATATACACGAAAAATAACATGTCACACATATCGATATACATACAAAAACTTAGGTTTATATTATTATTCAAAATCTATCCATACCTGTAGAGCCCACGAAATGCTAACAAATTATTTCATCTACCAATCCCAAACCTCCCCCCTCCCCTTTCTTGCTCCTTCAATTTGATTTAGCTACACCACTCAAATCAACATACACCTACACACGAAAATAGACTACAAAACATAAGGATGAGATTTGGTAAATTTATTTAGACGAAACAACTAGACACAAAAAATTGAGTAATCATAAATAAGAAAATGAGAAGATGAAACTTACATCAAAACGTAGCCTTGAGACGTAGGTTTCGAATATGTAATTTTTATGCACGAATGATAACCCGAGATAGATGGATCGTAGACTCAAACTCGAAAATACCACTAATCTTCACACACTCTCTCTGTCCTGTGCTATGTGAAAATATGGGTGTTTATATGTATAATTGGTCTATTTTAATATGGAAAAATATGAAAAAGCAGGTGGGTCCCATCTTGAATCACCATTCAAATAGCACATTACTAACATTCAAACAACTCTTTCGTTCGAACTGTTCCTTGGTACCATTCCAAAGGTAACCCCTAGAGCTCCTTCATTTTGAAAATCTAAATTTTTTTTCTAAAGCATTAACTCGACAACATCAACACTAAACAACTTTCTACAACATCAAATGCTACTCCACAACTATGAATACTATGAAATATGATAAATAACATTATTACAACTCAATAATAATATTATTCATTAACGCAAATAATTTTTACATAAATTCCAGAACATTACATCCTTCCCATGTTAGGAAATTTCGTCTTCAAAATTAGTACATACATCATGACATAAACTTGCATCCCTATGAGTTGAGATCCTTTACAAGAAAATAAGGAGTTATGAATTCAAAAGAAATATTGTTATCGCAAGCAAATTTATAGACATAAAATAAAATTTGTAATGTAAGGAACATGCAATAGGTTACAAGTGGTTTAGTGTTAGGGGGAAGGAAAGTAAAGCCATTGTTGGTAATAAGAAAACCTTGTTTGTTGCCAACTCAAATAGTATTATTAGCATAATACTCATGAGAGCATAATGACAAATTGCTAAGATCACGAGTCATATGATTCGTGGCTCCCCAATAGGGATCAACACTTTATGTAGCCGATGTATAGGCGTTATATGCCATTGGTGGTGCCGTTTGGATCTACTGGATAAGATGACAAGTGATCGCATACAACAAAACTAGCATACAACATACCCAATATCATGTATAGACACTATATACCGTTGATGGCATTGCATGGAGCTACTGAATATGACAACAAGTGACCGCGAAATAGACGAGTATGTAGCAAAACTGGCATACAACATACCCAATATCATGAGAAGTGGAGACGAGCTGGGACTGTGTATAGCCGCCTGCTATACTGCCATGGGCCCCATGGTTGGGGTAGTTGCCACGAGAAGGGCATTACCCAACACTGGGTTGCAATAGATAATTTGGTCGGGTCCGATTGATAGAAGGCGATCCTAAGAGGGAATATCCCATTTGATCTCTTTAGTAGTTGAGTTCTATAGCACCTTGGTTGTCCGTGGGAGGGCATGTATGAGCAGATATTAGCGAGCGGACATGAGATGTTGTCGAGCTGGCACGTTGACAGGCTACCACGTTGAGCGAGCTATCACAGTGTCGAGGGGGGCAACCACTGATTCCAAAAAGCTTAGATGAGGAATGGTGATGTGCTATATAAGTAAGAACATGAATCTACTAAATACAATGCATTTTAAAGCCGTATGAGAGTTAAGTTGGTTGGAAGTCCAAAGTTAAGCATGCTCATATTCGAACAATCACAGGAAGTTTCGACACTGCATGTATAACTTTGACCAAAATGGATAATATTAAATTATATGGATTCACGGGTCATGTTCCCAATGTTAAGAACTCTATTTTGGCAAGCAATATAACTTTTTGTGCAAGCAAACTCTTGAACACAATGTCCGCAGGTGCCTGTATATCCTGGTAGGTGAATTTTGCAATGCAAACATTATATTCTGGCCCAAGTCCAAGTAGAAGACAATCTATCAACTCTGTTTGATTATTGCGATAACCATCTTGAGCGAGTTCGTCACCCAACTTTTAAATAATGTATTAATCAACTCCGTTTGATTAATCCAAGACGTCTTCTTGTGCAAGCATACTCTTGAACACATTGTCCTTAGGTACCGGTGTATCTTGAGTGGTGAGAGTTGTAATGCAAACATCATATTCCGGCCCAAGTCCAACAAGAACATAATATATAAACTTCGTTTGATTAAAACTAAATCTAGAATATTTCCCCCTTCAGAAGTCTTACAAAGGGGTAATTATGGGTTAAAAAAATAAATTTTGGGATTCGTAATTTAGAAAGGTGAATTAGCCGTTGAAGCTGGAGCTGAAAGAGGATGAGGCTTGACAAGCACTTGCAACATAGTTTGGTCGGAAATAATAATGTCTATCGCGATACTCTACCAATCCAATCTGTGTCCACGTAGTAGCATCCTGAAAAATACAAGAATCAAAGGCAAAAGTAACTATAAGGTTTATGTAACGAATTATTTTTGTCTAATAGAAAGCAAATTATAACGGAAATTGGGCATATAAATAATATTATGTTAAATCAAAATTGGTGTAAATTAACTGAACCAACAACTTTGATAGGTGAAGCGCCAGAAGCGAACATTCACATACTTAGGTACTCTAGCACCAGATTGAGAATAAAAGTGGAAGAAGTTATATCAGCAAAGGTGGTCGCCAGATAAATGTTCGTAGGTTAAGAGTCCATATAGGCATAATCATCTGAAGAAAAAAAAACTTTGCCTATTGTTTGCTAGTCTTGCCATTAGACGTACTACATCATCAAGTGTAAACATACGACTCGTCTACCAAGGTACCCATTCAGAACAAAGCAAGTTGCCTTAACATACCCCAGTTCATCACAAACTTCCCATCAATCAAGGTTTTCCCAACCCGAGCCTCGCCTATTAGGCCCCCTCAGGTGCAAAATTGGCCCGACCAGTGGAACTGAGTTGGGCATTGCTACGAAGGCCTCTGCCCATCAAGCTAATGCTATTGTGGCAGCGGCAGTCCTTACAGCTGCTACGGCAGTGACGGCAGGCCACGGTGGTTGGGCAGCTAACTAACCACCAACGCGACATTGTCCAGCGGCCCTATAACATGTATATTAATTAAATGCAACCAAAATTGAAACAACTTTTGTGCCTCATGTTTGGCAGCCACAAATTTGAGAACTCCACAAACTCACCAAGCCTACGTGTACGCATGTCCGGAAATTCAAAAGTGACAGCTCCTCCCATAATTTTGTATAAGTCATAATAGAGTAATTGTCTAGGTACCTTGTGTGAGTCTTCCAATATCGCACTCAATTCAATAACTAGATCGTTGTTACTCTGGATTAAACGATCTGTTAATACAAATCAAACATTACGGGTCGTAGTAATTTAATTAAGGCTAGGAGAAGGGGTAGAATCACACAATTCAAAAACCAGGATAAAATCATATCGCTATATCAGCCCCATAACTGCTCCAAACTAGCATCGTCAGTAAGACATGGTATTGACCCGAAAAGAAACCCACATTTGTTCTTAGCGTTCAAATCATGTCGCACTGCTTTGAGCCCAGGTATGATAATTATCGCCTATAAAAACTATAATGATAAAATAAAAGTACCTCCGCTGGGTATAAATAATGAGATGAATTCTGGTGTGACCAGACAGAAGAGGAGCTGAATGCTTCAATGGTCTTCTTGGCAGCATCGGTGGTGGCATATTTGTCCACTGTAGCCATGGTAGGCCGCCGACGGCAGGGATGTAAGGGGGGAGGGGTATTAGGGTTAGGGTTTTGTTAGGTACTCAACAGATGCTCCAATACCATGTTAATTTAATAGAGGCAAAAATTATTTTTATTACTTCATGAACAATTGTACATTTAGAAATACATATAGGCAACTACACTGAGATTGACTAGTAAATAATAAATTACATAAGCCTATACAAAGTATATAACTTGCACAAATATTGGGTTGAAAATTAACAAAGTATTATTGTGAAATAAAATTTATGTTAATTTGTTGGTAGAGAAATCTTAAGGTGATTTCTCATTTTCGTGGAGATATTATCTATTTTCATTAATTATATATTGTTTTTGGAATAAAAGTGTCTGGAAACTATTGTTAGGTTAGAGAATCATTAGCGACGGCTAGTAGTAACTAGTTTAAATAATAAAATTGTAAATGAATAACATGAATGAAATAATTTTTATTGATTGTGTTTGTTTGCTTTATACTTTTAAGGCGTTAAACTTCAAGTGTCACGCTTACACTTTTTCTAGTAGGCATGAGACTGTCTGCCCAGTTACTCTCATAACTTGGGCATTTCATGCCCTTCGGTTTAGGTCGAGATTGGATCTTTTACATTAGGCTTATTGATTTTATCTGGACCCGCTGCCACTGTTCCTGTCATATGACGTTTATGCTTCCGTCGATGCTGAAACCGACATGGACCAATATAGTGTTGAGACTGCAAAGGCACATCGGTTGCCACTGCAGATATTACAGTATCATATCACTCATTATGGGACAATACAACTGCTAAATCACATTTTTGAAAAAAAAAAAAAATAATTAGAAAACATTGGATGAAAATAATTGTAGATTCAAATTGCGCAACGGTTACAATATGTCCATTACCAGTCGAAACTGCAACACCTAACCGCTACCATTACATTACTACAGCCACAATAATTATTCAAAACCATGAATGCTAAGTATAGAATATCTGCAAAGTGACATTGAACTGGAATATGGTAGTCCAACATTGTGTTGTCCTATACCTTAATTTCATGTGACTAACAAAAGATCACGTCTGATTTTGAAGAAATTAAAATTAGGGTTTTATTTCATTTGGAAGGTGAATACGCACAAGCTAGTCCGCAAAATTCGTACTCGCTGGGAGTTACAAGAGCTATCCGAAGTGATTGGATGTTAACAGATCAACACCATATGCTCAAATTAGTTGAGTAAGAAATTGAGAACATAGTAAGGTCAGAGTTCTTGATTTAAGAGACTAATTTCTTTACACTGCCAGGCATACAAATTTTCATGAAAAAAGGCTTGCATGCATGGCCTATATGCATGTATAGGTTTGGAGTGCACATCGTATACATCTTTATTATGCATCTAAATATGTTTGAATATGAAATTTGAAACTATTCTCTTGGTTTAAACATGTATCTAACTGAGACACGGCTTTGTCTTTATATAGGAATGATTTAGCGAGTAACAATTTCCTCCTTATCATAAGATAAATGTCCAGCCCAATTAGAAAAAGGGCCCAAAACTTACGTCCAAAAGAAAAGAAAACTCATTCCAATTAAAATTTGTGCCAAAATATTTTTTAGGTTGACTTTATTCGAATCTTTTGCTTAATCGCCAACAGATATAGTTAATTAGGATAGATGCGAAATCCCTATTTCCATATTTATATGAGTTATATCTTCTTCTTCTTCTTTCTTTCTTCCTTTTTTTTTTTTCAAAGATAGTGTGCAGTGGTCATCAAAAAGTAAAAATGGAGCTTATATTAAATGACAATATCTTGTGAGATATTTCTTATGCAGAAAGGTAGCAACTTCTTACTATTCTCAAAACACAAATGATTGTGGTCTCAATTATGTGTTCAAGTTGTCATCGGGCATGAGTACAAATTAGAAATATACTCGATCAAAGAAAAGATATTTTACTAAGAGCGGAAACATTTTACTTGTGTTTATTTTGGGTTAATTAGGTATATACGACACAAAGTATAAAAACTTATAGTTGATATAGAGAGTATTTCTTTTGAAAAAAAAAAAAATCATCGATCCCATGTGACTAGTAGGCCTGTAGTTAGCAACTCATCCTTAAGTAAGAGAGTTTTCACTAATATCTCATTAAGTTAAAGTTGCATTTGGATTTGAAGAATATTATATGAGATTAATTATATTTATGAGGGCAATTGTTTGTAAGAAGAATAAGTTGAGCACAATATCCCTATTTCTAATCATGATTACTTCAATATTTTTGTGTTCAAACTCCAAGTATTACAACTATGACACAATCTTGGCAATCCCATAAATCGCAGTGGGATAGATAGAAACAATGGGGTTACAACCATATTTACCAGGAATGCCGATTTGGATGGGAAACAAGTTTTTTCCATAAACGCATTTTCGGTACCAAGACAAAACGCTAAATTTTTTTGAAAGGAAACGATTAGAAAACGCGTGAGAAATGTATAGGAAATACAAACGATACTTATAGGAAATGCCGAAGAAATAACTAGGAAATATTACGTATATTATTGAAAAACTTATAGAAATTTGACGAATATATATTCATAAAAAATTAAATAAAAATTAATAAAAATATTGTGAGAATGAATTTTTTTAACACTCTTATGATTAAATTATTTTTTTGACTTTTATTATTTGATTTATATTAGCTTGTTCATATCAAGCATTGAAATTTTGACATTATAAAATTGAGTTAAGTTTTAAAATATTGGATTAACATTTTGCATATATTTTTCACATGTTATGTAATTGTATCCGAAAATACACCCAATCGTATGTGCGTTTTATGTTTCCTTTATATTTTTTGGTATGTGTTTCCCCCTTCCGCTTTTCCTTATGATTTGACTATGTTCAGATTAACCATAATTAAGATACATTTTTTCGTCTAATTGAGGTTAAAAGTATTAATGAAGTTATAAATGTTTTAATTTATTATTTTTTTTAATCAAAAAAGAGTATTTCATATCTTATTATTTTTGAAGTGAAATTATGAAATGTCAATAAAATCTGTTCACAAAAATATAAATATCACATTTTCTTATAAAATATGACAAGGTATTTAAACCATTTTATTTTTTTTTAAGAAAAAGTGACAACTTGGGTGATGGTATTCGACCCAATCGCGGTTCTTGTGCAGTGGAACACCCATGTGGAACGTGGGAATAATTGAATTTAGCTTCTGAATTTATTTTTTTCACACTTGCTGCAATAAATTTAATTTCCAAAAATGAATTTTCTATTTCTTGAAATTCCAGGAATCACATGTGAGGTTCTTTCATTGGCCAAACATTGCAACTATAAATTTAAGACACTTTTTTCATTTCACTATACTCACCAAACCCATAAGCTCAAAACTGAGATCCCCTCTTATCCTCTCTCATCTTCTTTTTTCTAAATTATTATCACTAATTTACTCTTTTATTGGCCTAAAAAATGACAAAAAATGGCATTTATTCATTGGTGGTAATTTTTAGTATTTCTTCAATTTTTTTGAATGTAATGGGATTTACTGCCTCTGGCTGGTCAAGTGCTCATGCTACTTTTTATGGTGGGAGTGATGCCTCAGGAACAATGGGTATGTATTTTTTTTATTTATTTTTATTATTAATGTTTTTCAAATTTTACTTTAGTATTTATTATTATTTTTTTTTTTCATATCAGCTTAAAAAAAATCTTTCTTTAACTTCTGTAATCAAGGCTTCTATAATAACCAATTAAATGAACTAAAATCCATTTGCCAAAAAGGCTAACATACTTCTCATATTTGGTACAAACCAGCGCTAATAAAACTAGCTCTAGTCCTTCAATCCATTTCCCCAATATATGCAAAATTATTTATGCCCTTCAACCAAAGCTAATAAAACTAGCTAATATTTATGCCCTTCACTGAGAATATGTAAAATATATATTCATAAAAATGTACAACAAATGAGTACATCTTGGTAAAACAATCATTCTAATTTCCTTTTAATTTCCCACAAAAAAATCAAATTCAAACTCAACCCAGATATCAACATGCATATCATATGTGATATACCTACATATTCTCAATTGAAAAAAACTAAATAATAATAAAGAAAATTGCTTTAAT
>MKEJ01062779.1:0-14155 GCA_001753735.1 Embelia ribes
CAAAGCCTCAAGCTTCTTCTCTTCCGCTTCTCTCACCTTATTTCTTTCTTGTTCCAACTCCAGCTGTCTATTCCTCAATTCTCCTCCCATCTTTTCCACGCTGGCCAACAGATGCAGGAAAGGCCCCGCTGTCATTTCAGCCTTTAGGTTCTTCGCGTACTCCATCATCGGAACACACATTTTCTCACCCAGACTGTAAATTAAATCATCAACCCCTCCTTCTATTGAGTCAAAGGCCAAATTCACACGTTCCAAAGTAGCTCGAAGGAGCTTCATTGTGATGACCACGGTGTCACGATTAGTTCCTGCTCCTGACTGATGAATGTCAGCTAAAACCGCCATAATTTTTTGAAAGAATCTCTGCGTGGAGTCTCTGTGATCAGAAATGGTATCAAAAATGTTGTTGTGGCTCGAGTTGACCTGAGCTTCAATCTGTTTAAGAAGGCGAATGAGTTGCATTAACTGCAGTTTTTGTTTTTGGATAAATTCTTTGCCTGCTAGAGAAGCCTTCGACACGTAACAATCTTCCTGCAGATTAATGAAAGCAAGTAAAAATCTATAAATGATGATAAATTAGGAACTTCTTAGATCTTTTATTTCCTTAGATTAAGTAAGATCTATACCAACACGAAACTTGCTATGCTCGTCACTTACCATGAACAAACAGCAAAGTTTACAAAACTAAGTGGACAGATAAAGAAAAGCCAATCCAAAAACGGCCTAATAACCCCATAGAAGTTACTACCAGTGACAGTAGAGACCGTCCTTCCAAAACTATGCAAAAATACAGATAGAAAATAAGTAATTTCAAGAGTAAGTGCTTTGTTGTAACAGGACTATCTCTCACAGCATAGGTAACAAACTAAATCAGATACAGAAACCCGATGAAGCAATTACTAGAGACATTCCTCCAAAAACCAAACAGATAACCCTAGTTTAATATTTCGGGATAAAAAGCTTTTCTAGCATAAAATTTTTCACATTTAGCAGTAAGGAGAACTAATACTATGCAACCGTGCCCCTCCATATTCTCGTTTTCATTCCCTCTCTTAGCATGGTATTTGCCAATCCACTTCTTTAGACTAAAATCTATCCCTTTGTGTTGTCATTACTAAGCAACTTCCTACTGATACTTCCATTACTTGAAAGATTAGAGTGTCATTCCATTCCCTCATACCAAACTAGACCAAAGAGAGAAACATATCCTCCACATAATTTGAAGGTAGCATGAAAGAAAGAAACTGAGAGAACAGTACTAGAACTCTGATCTGATACATAAACAGATTCTCCGACTTGAACAAAACCATCACAGTAAATATAGATGCCATACTTCATCTAGTAGTAAACAACAACTTACTAACTCACTAAGAGCAACCTAATTAAGACCTGCACCAGTGTTAAATGGTGCATTAGGCATGTAACAAGATGCTAAATGCCCCTTTCCCAACTAAACTTTGTACTTAAGTAGTTAAATTGTATCCTAAAAAGTTGGAGTCCGACACATGAAGCCAATTAGTTATAACCCTTCGATTTGTCTCTACATTTCCAAATAGCACACTGAATAGTTTGATTAGCTACAAGCAAGTTTGAACTAAATCATTATTGCAGGACAATAAACATAAGATAAGCTAACGAACAACTAATAAATATGCCTAAAGATCTCCTTGATAGACTTGATTTCATGATGACACACGTGCAACCAATCATGTATAGAAAGAGTACAAACTCTGATGAAGCAACTGACATTATCTTGCCCATTGCTTTGATTTTTCCTCCTTGAAAATAGGATGATCGCACGAGATGTTACCATATAAGAGTCAGAACAATGAATCAATTTCCCAAAATCTATTAATGAATTTGATTGACCTTGAAACTTCCATCCGTATCATAACGTGACTCAACAGGCATAGTCCCCTCAACTCGTATGTTCTTGCCGATTATGACCGTGCTAATTCTCCCTTCTTCCGCCATTTCACCTGTTTTCATACCTACGAGCTTCATCAACGGAACCGCCAGCGATGCAAACACATCCTCAGCCTACAAAACCGGTAGATAGAAACACTCAGCACCTAAAATCATTTAATATAACTAATTTTTTTTAAAAAAATGTTCCAAATTTCTCTCCTACTTTCCTTCTATGCATTTATTTACATAAATGTATGTATGCGTGAGGTTAGGTTTGGATTACTTCTAATAGACCAGATTGTATCTGAGATTTGAGGTGATGAAACGAAAGCTTCATCTGTTGGTGGTGAGAGATGATCGCCGCGAGCTTGAAACGGAGATTAGCCATAGAAGTTCTGGATACTTCTAGCTTGAGCTATAGGTTGAAGATAACTTCGCCATTGCTAGAGAACTTCAGAAGCTCTGATGCATTGAGCGAGAGAGAGAGAGAGAGAGAGTTGAAATGGAGGTAAAATGATCGGATTGGTATGGGATTTAAAATAAATCGCTCCATTTATTTTTAAACAGGTAATTACTAATTCTCACGTAAATGGAAAGAAAAATTAGAATGCATAAAATTGGGAATTTTACAATTTAAGCCTCTAAACTATGAATTTTGGTTACTTTTCTGCGTTAACTTAAACATTGTTACGTATACACCCCTAATATTATTGTGCAAAAATGAGTCCTAAGTTTGTAGTAGGTTCTTGGCAGATACAAGAAAACATAGCGAGAGAATTTTAACGATAACGTGTACCAATTTGGAAAAATTACTAATAATTTATGATTTAGTATTAAATTAAAAAATAAGCTGATACGAATTAACAAGATTGTCATGAGGGCATTTGTTAGCATATATAAGAGCAAGACCTTACAACATAAATAAATTATGCGAAGTTAATGATTCTAACTCAAGTTGAAATACTAAGTAGTGAAAATACATTCAAATGTTATTTAAGTGTCCTTATATAACTCAATGGCATCTTGCTTTGTAATATCTTGTCTTATGGTTCGAATATCCCTAATATCCAAACATGTTATGACCCTGGATAAAAGGTATTTTCTATGATGCAATGCTAATTTCTTAATATATTCACGTATCGCGAATGATACTGGCTAATTTCGCGTTAAAATATAGTCTTGATATAACTTGTTCAATTAGTTTTTCCAGACTCGATTAAATTACATGGCTGATTCCATGCATGGTTTCTATGTCATAAAGTGCAGAAGCTTCGAAATGTATTTATTCAATATTCAAAGTGTTAGGACTTTGTGATCAGAGTTGCAGCTGAGTTGATTTTGAGTTAACTCCACGATCTAAGTTTTAGTTGAAACCAGATCCAGTTCACTAATATAATTTCCGAAACCCCAGCAACTGAAAGTATAATTATCAGATACATTGGGGTACTAATCTGTGATTTATCCTTTTCAAGATCCTGTCAGACATTATGCACCGTCCTAATTATAGGATGCAAACATGGGTAGGGACTACGATCCCCGACCTTCAAAATCTTTCCGGAATATCCATAAAAAATTTTAAAATATTTTATTTCGTCTATGGCTGGACACCTTGAAAAAAAAACATATCTAACCCCTTGTATAACTCACGTAGAATTGGGCCTCCTAGACATGAATCTTGAGTTAGCCTCTAGATGCAAATGAGCTCAGCCGACCCGAGCATTAGATTGTTCTGGCTAGGCTCGTTTATTCAATAGAGGCGCTCCGGCTCGGCTCGGATCCATTAAGGTTCAATTTTGGCTCAGCTCTTTAGGCAAATCATCGGGTTCGAGTCGTTTCTAAACCCATGTATTGTTGAACTTCGTTACCATGTCGAAAGCTCTTGTTCTGACCATGCTCCTCTCTTATTTCAAGGTTCCGACACAGAGAAGTTTCGCCTGGCCCCTCCTCCTTTAAATTTCAATGCATGTGGACTTCTCCTTCTGGTTTTATTCCCCTAATCAAAAATGAATTGGAGTTTGCCTTGTCCAGCTAAAGGTTTGATGGGTTTAAGTTTGAAACCGATCCGTTTGAAGCCAATCCTAAAAAATTGAAATTGGCCTATTTTTGGCAATATATTCTCTAAATTGTCTACCCTGAGGGCTGATATAGCTACTTTAGAAGCTAATGTCGATTCAGATAAAGTTGTTCTGGTCAATTTAGGGAAAGAATATAAGACTTTGCTCCTTCAAGAGGAAATCACTCAAGGGAGGTGACAAAAACACAAAATTTTTTCATCAATCTATGATCCATATATATATATAAATCTTCTACAGAATCTATTTCTTATAATGGGCATGTTCTGAGTTCAAAAACTGAGATTGGAGCTGCAGCTGTAGTTTTTTTCACCAACAACTTACATCTGAGAAAGTTTCTCCAAGTTCATATATGTTAGCCTTCATTCCTAATTTGGACACAGATGCCGATAACTCTTTACTTTTGGCTTTGCCTTCTATAGAAGAACTTAAGGAGGCGACTTTCTCTATCCCTTTGGAATCTGCTTCAGGGCCAGATGGATTTCATGCAACTTTTTTTACTTCCACTTGGGATATTATGGCTGAAGATCTTCTTGAAGCAACTCATGACTTTTTCAGATGTGGTTCTCTTTCTAAAGCCTACACCTCCTCTATTTTAGCTCTTATTCCAAAAGTGTAAGATCCAAAAAGTTTTTCAGATTTACGGCCTATATTTCTATGTCAAGTTATATATAAGATTTCTTTTTCCAAAATCTTGTCAATTAGATTGTCTAATATTTTGCCTAAAATCATCTCTATGAATCAAATGGGGTTTTGTTCAGGGGCATGCTATTACAGAAAATGTTGCTTTAGCTCAAAAACTCACTCATTGTTTGGGATTGAAAACCAGAGGTGGCAATGTTATTTTTAAGCTTGATATGTCTAAGGCCTTTGATAGAGTTGAATGGACTTTCTTGTTTGTTGCTCTGAAAAAAGTTTGGTTTTGTTGATGGTTAGACTAATTTGACGAAAAGCTGCGTTTGTCACAATCATTTTTCCATATTCTTAAATGGGGTTCTCTCTGATTTTTTTCCTTCATCTAGGGGGTCGAGAAAAGGAGATCCTTTGTCTCCTTCGTTTTTCATTATTAGTGAAGAGCCATTGAGTAGAGGGCTTTGTTCTCTGGCTAATTCCGGGAATATTGTTCTGTATAAAGTGACTAATTGTCCCATTGTTTCTCACCTTCCTTTTGCTGATGATTGCCTAATTTTTTCTAATGGGGCAAAGAAAATTCTAGCTCTTCTTATGAATTTCTTGAGAGATTATGCTAAGGCTTTTGGTCAACATATAAATCCTTCTAAGAGCAGGTTCTATTTGCATCATAATATGGTTCAAGTGAGAAGAGAGATTATTGCTGCTGAAACTGGTTTTAAGGAAGGAACATTTCCTCTTTACTCATCTTCGAGCTCCCCTTAGTTACAAAAGGCTTTCTTCTAAAAATTGCAGTTTCCTTATTTCTAAAATTCAGAAGAAAGTTGCTGGTGGAAAGGAAATTTACTCTTTATGGGAGGTAAATTGACTCCTATTCAAACTGTTTTATCTTCTCTTCCTCTGCACATTTTGGCTGTTCTTAAACCAGCTAAGAAGGTGATTAACCAATTGGAAATGGCTCTCTCTAACTTTTTATGGGAAGGCTGTGAAGGAAATAGTAAGAAACACTGGCTGGCTTAGAGCAAAATTGCTAAACCAAAAGAAGAAAGGGGCCATGGTGTAAGAGATCTGTTTGAAATGATGTGTGTTTTACATACTAAATCAGCTTGGAACATTCTTACAAAAAATTCTCTCTTTGCTTCTTTCATAAGGTCTTAAGTATTTGAAGGAAGATCGGGTAGTAAGTTTTCTCCTTGATGGAAGTTCATAAAGGCTCAATGGCCTTTTATTTTGGGGAACTTTAATCACAAATGGTATTGGAAGCCCGATTTGCATGGAGAATTCTCTACAAAATCAGCTTGGAGAGCTTTAAAAGGTAATGCCAATTATTGGGTTTTCGCTACATATGTTTGGAAATCATACGTGCCAAAGAAAATTAGTGTCTTCACTTGGAAACTTTGGCTAAATGGCATCCATAGAGATGAAAATCCGCACAAGTGTGGCATCCCTCTTGCCTCTAAGTGTGAATGTTGCTGGAATCCCAACTCTGAATCTATTGAACATCTGTTTGGTTACATTGATGTGGCTAATGTGGTTTGGTTCTCCTTATCTGGCATTTTCGGTATCAAAATTCCTCTAGCTCTTGACTGGAAAAGTAAAATCTTCCAATGGTGGATGCACTGTAAAAATTCTAGTCAAGTTCATTTGTTAGCATAGCTGCTGTTCCTTCTCTGATAAACTGGGAAATTTGGCGATTCATAAATATGACAGAAGGCATAATTGCTCTCTGTTAATCCAACTGCAGTTGTTTTCAAGGTAATGTTCTGGTTGAAGGAGATTATCTCTATAATTAAGACTGGGAGATGTCCTAGTTTTTCAAATAATATCACTCTTTTGATCCTTGACATTCCAGTTACCACGGTGACGGTAAAAAAGCTTGTGTTAGTTTCATGGATCTCCCCTCAAAGCAAGTTGATCAGCCTTAATATTCCAACAATTTTGCTGAAATGTATGCCTTGTACAATGGTTTATTGATAGCTTAGCAGTTATAGATTGAGAATACAGAGTTGTCTGTTATAGATTTGTCTTAGGGGATGTCTTGTTCCTATAGGTTCTAAAGGATCTTCTGTATACTTGGTTGGTAATAAAGTTGTTTTCTTTATTGGTAAAAAAAAAAAAAGGGTTACCAACTACTTTGAAAAACCCAATATTAATGTAATATATCTTAATGTTCCCATTTAATAACAATTTATCAACATTTAATCAAATATATTCAGCTTGAATTATATCTAACTCTATCATAAAACTATGAACTTCATAAAAGACTTCTTCTTTTTAATGTTCCAAAAATAATATTAACGAGTAATAAAATTATATTAACTTTTCACCAACTCAAAGGATTAAAAAAAAAAAATTGTTAAATTGAATGCTATTAAAGCATTAACTATCTTATTCTACCATCAAAATGTCATAAATTAATTATAAAATTTCATTTTGAAGTAAAAAATATTTTTTAAATAAAAATGAGTGCCCTAAGTCATATATATTTTTTTACATACATGCATACAATTATTTATTGTTATTTTTATTTAATCTCCAAAAAAGAGCTATATTTATTTACAAACCGATATTTTATAAGCATGCATGGGAAAAAAATCCACAAATTCATCACAAAAAATTATAAAATTTGGAGATTGACACTGTAACAACTATCTTTCAGGTCGACAAGAATCATATTACAAATATTTTTTTTAGCTTTTTTTATATTATTTGTATAACTAATTATGATGGCATTTTTTAAGTAGCTTATTTATTTTATCTCTGTACGTTTGAAATGTTCAAAAGGATATTACGGTAGTAATGAAAAAATGATAGAGAATAATATTATATTTTTTATATAATAAGAATGAGAAAACATAAAGAACAAATTTATCATTTTCCTATTAAAAAAAAAAGTCAAATCATATCTATATCAAGATAGACACCATGTGCCATATATTTGAATTTTCTAGTGTATTTAAGTATGTAAACTTACTTTTTAAATTTAAAATCACAAATCTTTTTGTTTTTAAATACTCAAGCGAGCCCGAGCATTTAAGAGTTGAATAAAAAATTATTCAAACTCGGCTTATTAATAAATAAAAAAGCCCAACCAAAGCTTTGCTCATGAATGGATCGGTTCATTTGCATTCTACTAATTCTAGGAATATCTTTAGGGTAGATTTATAATATTTCATAATATCCTATAATGCTCCTAAAATTATGTTTCCTTTAACTCACAATGCAAATTTGATTTGCATGTTAGAAATATTATTTAACTCCTTAATTTCTTGTCTTATTTTATGCATTTTTAAGCTAATAATTGGAAAATTAAAAAAATATTATCATACTTTTAGGAAATATTTTATTTGAGTAATGATATACCTACATACCAGTGTGTACAAACAAAGTGCACGTAATTATTTGCGCGATCTAAAATTAGCCGCACCTCTTTTACTCACTTTTACTAAAGAAAAGGATAATGAAATTAATTTTAGATCACAAAAATAAGTATGTACAACTCGCATTTACTATTGTATACTTGTATATGTTAGTATGTATACATAACATTATTCTTTTATTTATGTATCTAATTATACAATTTATTTGTAAGAAATTAAAAGATAGAGAATGAATCATAGTTAAGAGGCATTTTAATAATTTTAAGAATCAATTGTGGTATTTAATCTTATTTTCACTTCCTTACCAAAAACTTGACCGGCAAAATGGAAAAAACATATTAGACCATTTTGGGGAATAGTACAGTTTCCAAAGCTTTAGGGAGTATTCTGAAATTGTCAGAAAACGCATAGGATCAACGTGTAATTTATCCATATCTCTAGAGCATTGCCAGTATTTTTTTTCATTTAATTTCTACATTTCATTTTTTAAAAACTTATTTCTCCTATTAGAAATGCAAATTTTAGAAATTGACCATATTAGCTTTTTTATAAAATTTATTAAAAATTACTACAATAATCATTTATATTATAATGAAATATAAAAAAAATATTTTTCATAATCTTAGCTAAGTTTGTAAAGATCTGATAGAATAAAATTATTTTTAAATAGAAATATTGTGAATAGTAGATTTTCTCCTTGAGAAATCTACTATAATATTTCTGAAAATTTTTCTGAAACACAAAAAATAGAAACAATGGCATGTGATATTTCTCACCTAAGATTTCTCATTTGAGAAATCAAATTAGAAAAATATTATGTATGAGAAATCAAATTAGAAAAATGTTATGTTTGGAAAGACTCAAGTGCATGCTCTTACAAATCACAATGTGTGTGTGTGTGTATATAATCATCATCGCTGTCATCATCAAAGTCTTAAAATCTAAAGAAAGTAGAATCGGTTAAATGAACCAAAATAATTGTCACGCTTTGGGTCCTGTAGAATCTAGACATGTGAAATTTAAGAATAAAATGTACATAATAGACCTCCCCAAAACTATCAAAAGTGCTTGCATCTCCACAATGCGATAACATATTATACTATCAACAGTACTACTTGTGTACATAAGCATGCATGCCAAAATAGAAGTCTTTACAAAATTTGCGAACTTTACAGAAATACAATTTAATAGGAAAACCTGTCCCAATGTGACAAATTATACTTATACATTGCTATTTTTCTCAAAACTATATGTACACATGCTGATTTCTTTTACTAACTACCCAAGTACACGGATATTTACCAAAAACATGCATTTCTTCAAGCTCCTATATGGTGCTTTTGCTATGTAGTCTCGGAATAAACACATAGGCATTGGGGGCATCTTCTTCTTGGGCTACACAATTTAAGAAACATAAAGACATACAGGATTAGTTATGAGAAGTATTCATAATAAAAGGTAGTGCATATAACAAACAATCTCATAACTTACATTGTCTCAGCAACCAAGTCATATAGTTAACATGCTCATTTCACAACCTTTAATTTCATAACTCGAGTTCGATACTATGTCGGGAGACATATTAACTTGAGCTAATATACCCAAGACTTCATACATAAAATAATTTGAGTGAGTAGCCCTTCCCAACCCAGAACGTAGCATGAGCCTCAGCAAAATCGATGTATTTTTAGAAAATTAGAGTACCCGTCATGATACTCTATTTATTTCAAAATTTCGGAACCCAATGTAGTATCCAAAATTATTTACAAAGGAATAAATACTAAACCCTAGCATATTTTCCAATACAATTTTCACACAAAATCTACACACATTATTTTTTAGCTCATCTACAGTTTTCTCAATTAATACAATTCATGCATAATTCACCTCAAAATATACAGAGCTCACACAATTTATATTTCTTCCATTTTACGAAGAAATAAATATCGCATACACATTTTCATTGCGGTTACATAGCATGCTAAACTTATAATTAGGCCTACTGCTCGTAACTAAAACGTACCTCTAAAAAGAATGTGGAATTATTGAAGAAAAAAGGGGGAGTTTCATGGTAACCCTATCGAGAAAATAGGCAAAACTTGTCAAATTCAACTTTTTCTACATAAAAATTGGCTAAAATACCGTAGTTAGGTCTATTTTTAATTTATACATGCTAATTGTATAAGTTTTCAAAGTTTGAGAAGGGCCCACTGATCTTACCTACGTCAATAGCATTAAAAACGTCGTAGAAGCTATATACAGGCTTCGGGGTCACATATATGGGCAGAATGTCAAGAGTTCATGTGAATTTCCCTTCTTTCTTTCTCTTTCTCTCTCTCTTTATCTATATATGCATAACTCTGTTTCTCTGTTGAAATAGGGCTGAGAAAATGAGCACAAACTATATATACATATATATATATATATTTATATATATATATATATATATATATTGTGTGTGTGCGCGCGTGCACGTGAGCTAAAATAGGATAGGTGGAAGTTTATAAGACTGTCCACCATTTTAGATTTGTCGACAGATTTGATACATCAGTTGATAGATTGAAACAAGGCTTTACAAGCTTCCATACGCTACAAAAATTTTTGTCATTGAAATGTGGAAAGAGTACAATTGAGATTATCACCTTGATCAATGAAATACCTTAGGGTATCTCGAAATCATATCATTTTCTTGTTCCCAAGTCATTTCCTCAGCTCTGCGATGACTCCATAGTACAATTACCAATGGAATTGATCTTTTTCCTAACACATACTCTCCTCAGTCTAGTATACAAATATATTTCATCTCAAATGACACATCTTGATCAACTACAAGGTCATAAAAGTCAATCACGTGTGAAGGGTATGGGATATACTTCCAAAGCATGGACATATAGAGAAGTAGGTATATTTTTACTAACTACAATGGTAGAGCCAATCGATAGGTTACTTGTCCCTCTAGTTTAATGATTTGAAAAGGTTTGGTGTAGCTAAGAGACAACTTCCCAACCTTTCCAAATCGTTTCACTTCTTTCTTAGGTGAAACTTTAAGAAACACATTACCCTCTTCTTCGAACTCTAATGGTTGTCGTCATTGGTCAGCGTAGCTCTTCTATTGGCTCCAAGAAATTTTCAACATTTGACATATAAGTTTCACTTTTTCAATCGTCTCTTGAACTAAGTCTAGGCCTATCAAGGTTGTATCTCTCACCTCGGTCCGACATATAAGCTACCTGCAAGGGCTTCCATACAAAGCCTCATTAGGGGCCATCCCTAAATTGGAGTAATGGTTGTTATTGTACACGAGCTCTATTAAGAGGGAATGCAATATTCTAATCTGCTACAAAAATATAGGATGCAAGCTCTTAATACGTCTTTGAGAGTTTGAATTATCCTTTCAGATTGTTGATCTATTTGTGGGTGAAATGTTGTATTCATGGATAACTCTGTGCCTAATGCCTTCTGTAGACTATTCCAAACTGAGATGTGAAACTCCATATATTCGTATAATTTCTCGAAGATATAGTTGAGAAAGCTTCTCTACCGAGCCATTCTTATGTATTGGTAAGAAGTTTGGAGATTTGGTCATCCAGCCCACAATCACCCAAATAGCATCATTTATTCTCCGAGTTTTGGGTAGTCCCATCATGAAGTTTGTAATGACCATCTCCCATTTTGAGGTAGGTACCTCCAAGGATTACAACAATTTTCTGATATTCTATCTTGACTTGCTGGCTAGTTAAGCATTTTGCTACAAATTCTGCTACTCCTTTTTACATCTTCGACTATCAAAACTTCTTGCTGATATTGTGGTACATCTTATTTCCTCCATGATGTACTGCCAGTTTAGAATGATGTGACTGACGCAATACTTCTTCCCTCATGAACATAAAAACAAATAAATATTTTAGATGCTTGAGTTCTCCTTTATCTCCAATATTCCACATCTTTAATGTTTCTTCTGCCTTATTCAATAATTTGTGACACTGACTATCGCCACAATAAGCTTCCACTACCTTTTTGTTGAGGGTTGGTTGTACCACGAAAGAATATAGTTTTAACTGATCAGAGATATATTCTCTGCCCATATTTGTACAAAGAACTTTTCAGTTTCTTTCTTTGTTATGCTCAACTTCTGCAAAAAAACGTTTGAAGCAACTTAATACGTCTGAACAATGAGAAAGCGAATAGACTATGCCAAATGTGAGAAATCATCATAAATGTTATAAATAGGACTCGTTATGATGTGCATTGACATTTATTAGTTTACAAATATCAAAATGAAGTAGTTGTAAGAGATAGGAGACCCTAGAAGTTTTTACTAAAAGGCATTCTACTGGCCTTTTTAGCTAGTTAATGTTTGCAAGTTGATAAGTCAACTTTTGTAAGAGAGTCCAATAATACTTCTTTAGCCAACCTTGCCATTATTTCTTGGCCTATATGACCAAGTATAATAGAAAATTTATTAGAGTCATTCAACATATTACAAGATGATGAAGCAGTAACATAATCTATAAAATTATTAAATAAATCCAAATCCAAATCCAATACGAAAAGGGTATTATTTAAAGCATTGTGACTATAAAAAGTTTCATCAAGATAAATAGACAAACTATTATTCCCAAAATAGAAAGAAAACCCTAATTCCAATAATGTTTAAGCTGATAGTAAATTCCATCGAACCATAGGTACATGAAGCCCATCATGAAGAAGTAAAGTGCCGTTAGAATGTACCTTGAGTTGGTAGGTACCAACTTTTAAAATATCTTCTTGTACCCTCATTTCCTATCATGACATGGTATTTACCTACTAAGACCTGAAGATAATCTATATATCCAGCTCAATCTTTTCCTACTTCTGTTGTTACTTCAGAGTCTACTATCCAAACAAGGAAAGCGCAAGTCACTAAGACATCTGAACATACATAAACATTATGAAAGAAAGGATTAGAGTTTACTTTCTTTGGCTTTTGAAATTTATGAGTGAAGTGACCCTTCTTATGACAGTTATAGCACTTCAATTTGAAATCTTGCAATTTCGTAGAGTTAAGTTTTGATCATTTTCCTATCTTGCCCCTTTTGATTGCCTTTTGAGTTGGGGTTTATAGCCCTTTCGTTGTCCAGGTTGAGCAACAAGTACAATACTACAAATTGCATCAATGTGCTCTACTTCAAGCTGAAGATGATGAGACATATTATCAAAAATCTTGATCCCTTTATTGTATGTGAAAACCAATTTCAAGTGAGCTCTGGAAAGGACCTAAGAACTGCAAGAATCCATTGCTCATCGTGAGCTCATTATCAACCGATTTCAAGTCATGAATCATAGTAGACATCTCCTAGAGATATTGAACCATAGTATGATTTGGGTTGGTGACATATTGGTTAAACCTCAAAGTTAAAATACGTAGTCTAGTGGTAGTAGTGTCACCATGCTTAACACATAATTTGTCCATTTATATCTTTGGAAGTTAAACTATTCTCAAACTCTTCAATGAAATCATCATATATGCAGGTAAATAATGTAAGGTACTTACTATGATCTCTCTTTTTCTGAGTATAATAAGTTTTTTTTTTCACTCTGGTATTGGGTAGTATTTCCTTTTAGAGGAGGATCCATAGAATTTATTGAATGGTCGAGCAACTCTTGCTCACCCATTAAGTACTGATTCTTTCTTTGCCACATGTCATAATTGTTTCCATCAAGATTCTTTATGATATTAAGTTCAACAATAATATTCTTGGAAGCCATTTGACTAAAATAATTTTTGATAAAATAAATTAATTAGTTTAGCACCTATCTCAAAATTTATTATAAGATTAATCAAACCACAAAAAACTTTCACACATAATGAGATAAAAAAATTTGCATTTTTGTTCTAGTAATCATCTCCCACTATGTGCGTTAAACTTAAGTATTTAATTCATTTTAAAGTAAAACACAGAGAACAACTCTCATTCTCCACAAGATTAAAGCTATACAAAATAACATAAATAAAATAGATCATGTCAAAATAACTCAATATTTACAAATTAGGTGTGAAACACATTCTCTTACAAAGCTTCTCCAAAGCAATTAAAATTACATGGCTTGTACAACATCATAAAACCTAATACAACAATCTACTTGAGTAAATCAAGAATCTGAAAATGCCGCACCTTATTTGTATCC
>MKEJ01062784.1:0-12513 GCA_001753735.1 Embelia ribes
ATATCTTGAAAGTAGTCTTGCAAAAAACATAAGATTTGGCCTAGTGGCAGTTATATACAACAAACTGCCCATAAGACTCCTGTACATTGATGGTTCTTCAATAGGTATACACCAGTGTCCTTAGAAATATTGTCATTAAGAACGAGAGGAATAGAGACTTCTTTGCAAGAGTCAAGTTTGAACCTTCTTAGGATGTCATGTATATATTTTTTCTAAGAAATATATATACCCAGATTGCACTGTTGGATTTCAATGCCTAGGAAGTATTTTATGGGTCTAAGATCAGAAATTTCAAACACTTTCCATTTCTTGCTTGAGCTTATTCACACTGAACTCATTGCTTGCTGTTACTAACATATCATCAACATATAGTGAGACAACAAGTTGCAAACCATTGCTGCTTTATTTCAAATATAATGTAGGTTCATTCTTGCTCCTCCTGAAACCAAGCTACAATAAGTGAGAATCAATTTTACTATACCAAGCCCTTTGTGCTTGCTTTAAACCATATGAAGCCTTGTGTAATTTATACTCTTTATTTCCACTATCTGTTATTACAAATTCTTCAGGTTGCTCAACATAAATATCTTCCATAATAGTACTATTTAGAAATGTTGGTTTAACATCCAAATGAAAGACTTTCTACCCTAGTTGACCAACTAGCTCAAGTAACAATCTGACTGTATCATGCCTAGCGATTGGAGCAAATGTGGTAGTATAATCAATACCTGGAATTTGAGAGTATCCCTTGACCACAAATCTAGCTTTGTGATTCAATACTGATCCATGAGGATTTAACTTAACTCTGTATATCCATTTGACTTCAATAACCTTTTTGTCTTGTGACAAATTTGCAAGTTCCCATGTTTGAATTTTTTCAATGGCACTTATTTCTGCTTTCATAGCCTCAAACCATTCTTGATGGTCAGCTGTTTCTCGATAAGTAGTGGGTTCTGCATCTATCAAATTACACATCTTATAAATCTAAGATAGTGACTTTGTTTTCAGAACAGAAGTGCCACTTGTTCCTTCAATGTAAAAAAATTGAGGAGAGATCGAGTCTATAGCTGTTGTGTTACAGAGAGTTTGAGTATTGATCATGTTCAAATTCCAATCCCACTAAATGTTTTCATCTACAATATCTTTATTGATTATAACCTTTTTATTGCCAAGATTATAAATTCTATAACCTTTTGACTCAATTACATAACCCAAGAAAATACCTGTTGTAGCTTTCTCATCCAGCTTACCTCTTTTTGATGAGTGTATGTGAGCATAGCATATGGAACCAAATACTTTCAAGTGCTTGAGTGAGGGCTTCATTCCTGACTAAGCTTCAATAGGTGTCATGCTCTCTATTGATTATGTAGAAAGCTTGTTGAGCAGATAAACTGTAGTGTTAAATGTTTTAACCCAAAGAAAATTTTGCAATTTTTTCTCAAAGAGCATGCACCTGACCATTTCCATTACTGCTCTATTTTTCCTTCAATAACACCAATTTGCTAAGGAGAATATGGATCAGTCAATTGATGTATAATTCCAGCTTCTTGGTAGAATATTTTGAACTCATTTAAAGTGTATTTCCCTCCATTGTCTGATTTGAGAGTCTTCAATTTGAGTCCACTCTGTGTCTCCATCATCTGTTTAAAGCTGTTGAATACTTACAACACATCTGACTTGTGCCTCAAATAATAAGCCCAAGTGATTTTGTTAAAATCATCAATGAACAAGGCAAAATACAACTTTTCCCCAACTTATTCTAGTTTCATAGGGTCACAAATGTTTGAGTGCACTAATTCAAGAATTTTGGAGGCTCTCTCATACACAGTTTTTGGAAATGGTAATCTATGATGTTTGCCTAGCACACAACTTTCACAAGTTCCATTGTGTGCATAAATATTAGGGTGATCAATTACCATTTCTGTATCTTTCATATGCTTAAGAGAGTTTAAATCATAATGTATACATCTTTTGTGCCACAGTTCATTGTCAACAGTAGAGATTCTATAAGCATTCTCTTATTCTGACTCAAACTTCAAATAAAAACTATTGCCCTGCATATTTGTTTTTGCAATTTCTTCTCTATTTTTGTCAATTGTTTGGCATAAATTATCATTACAAGACAATTTGTACCCATTCTTTATCATTTGAGCCACACTCAACAAATTTTAATCCAACTCAAGTATAACAAGAACATTAGAAACTTTCCTTGTACCTTATAGAGTTTTCACTGAAATTGTACCTTTGCCTTGAGTTATGACTGTGTCACCATTGCCTACCTTTATTTTAGGTTGTATGATCTTGTCAATTGATGTAAAATTTACCAAATGATTGGTCATATGGCTTGTACATCCACTGTCAATAAGCCAAATGCTGGACTTACAACAATTTTGAGTCTGTGACACAACAAATAAGTATTCTGCATCGCTAATATCTTCTTCAATAGCATATGCATGTAGCGAGTTCTGTTGCCGAGACTATTTTTTCTTGAGTCTGCAAAACTTCTTACTATGTCCAATCTTATTACAGAAGTTGCATTTGTAAATGGGCTTATCCTTAAACTAACAATCTTCTTTGGTATGATTGGATTTTTTACAAAAAGAACAAGGAGGAAAATAACCTTTTTAGGTAACAATTCTGGTTTACCTTTGAAAGTTTTCTTGTCTTTCTGAGTTCTAAAATTTCTACCCTTTTGATTTGCCTGAAAAGCTCCTTTTGTAACTTCTCCATTTCTCATTGTTGTTCTTTGTTCTTCAACATGCAGTTTGCTTGTAAGCTCTGTAATTGAGAGGGTCTGCAAATTACAAGACTCCTCGATTGCAGAAATTTTGGATTTAGACCTCTGTGGTAAGGAGACCATTATTTTCTCCACTATCTTTTGATCTGAAAAAGCTTCACCAAGCAACCTAATTTGCTTCAAAGTACCCATCATTCTGCCATTGTACTCTTTGACAGTCTTACTGTCTTACATCTTCATCAACTCATATTCTCTTTTGAGAGTGAGTAAAGTAACAACCTTTACTCTGATATTGCCATCATATTCACTTTGAAGCTTGTCCCAGCCTTGCTTAGGAGTTTACAAATCCATAATTCTTGTGAAAATTTGATTTGCAATTCCAACATACAGACATGTAATTGCTCTATCCTTTTTTAGCTTTTCATCTTTATGAGACTTGATTTGTGCAAGAGTTGGATTGACTTTAAGAGTCTCAAACTCCTCCTCAGACTTAATCACACTCATTAACTCTTATGATCTCAAATAAAACTTCATCTTGACAAACCAAATGTCGTAGTGTTCTCCATGAAAGATTGGAATCATAGATGAATCACTAGTTGAGCCAGACATTATTCTTAGTCTCATTCAATTTATACCTCACAGTCCCTTAAGAATTTTGCTTTGATACTACTATTAGAAACTGAGATAAGATATGCAAGATATTTTGATAGAAATACTAAGTAAATGCAAAGCAGTATTTGAGAGAAATCTCTTTATGTTTTCTATGTAATAAAATACGAAATAATGCAGCCTTTAAATAGGCTTTAAAATAACTTATAAAAACAGTTTCCAAAAGTACCAAACTAATTTGATAAGAAGTGCTCACAGTTAGCACAAAATTAGGAAAGAAAACAACAACAAACTTAAACAACATTGACCTGTTACAGTTTTTATTTAACAGAAAAATAAAACAACAAATATTAACCACAAATAAATGTAGCAAATATCACCCATTTTAACATTAAAGGCATCAATTGCTGGCCCTGGTGCCATGTTAAAATTTTGTATACCTACCTGCAAAAGGATGTGATAGTAAGGTAAATCCTTTAATCAAACCTCACCTCAAAATTCGGTTCTCGCTTTCACTTCCACGCTCTCTCTTTCTTCCCTCAATTTCCGTGCAATGTAAAGTGAAGAAGAAAAAGTAACAATAATATTTAAATCAAAGACCAAAAAGTGATTTCTACTTTTCCGCATATGTTCGGTGGGTCTGAGTCGGCTTTCCCACCTTTGTTCATCGGCGGACCATTCTCCGAACACCTCCAGACACAGGGGAAACACTTGGCCAAATTTCCAACTTTTGGCCAAAATTTCAAAGTTTAGCATGACTTGTTTGAAGCCCTGTCCGGCGACCAAGCCCGTTGGACTAATAATTAGACACCCCTATCTCAGCCTACCATTGTGGACTTTTAAGCTAACTTTCTTAAATATATATTATACTAATACATGTACTATAATCCCTACTCATACACATATACTAGTATACAATACCATACAATGCACTACGCATACCACACTTTACCCTTCTTAATCACTCATATATAAATGCATTCATAAAATTCCACTCGAGAAATATGTGTGTGTGTGTGTGTGTGCGCGCGTGTGTGTACATACTCACTACACATATATATTGCTGCTCCTCACCGCATCAACTCTATTAATGTGATAAATGCAATATAAAATTATATTAGTGCAATAAGAAAATAATAAGAAATTTCTGAGATGTTACATCACCGATCATGCATTGCACCTTAAACTCACATTCACACGACATTTATCCTCGGTATAATATTATGTTAGGAAACACACACAAAACTCGAGAAACGTACCCCGAGACTTTATACATAAAGATTTTAGTGGGTGCCCTCTATACCCTGGATTTCTTGTGAGACTGAAAACGAAGCTTGAATGAGAGTCTATTACTCCCCACCCCCCTCAAAAAAAAAAATATTTTGCCAAGAATTTTGCTTTCATAAAGGTAACCCGCATGGCCCATATTTTTCACAAATTCATTTTTTACGAAAATGACCCGCATATGTTCACAAATTTGCCACATTTCACAAAAGGCCACACAATATTTTCCAACAAATATTACTAATACACATACTTCCCCACACACTACACATTGCATAATTTTGCCAAATGCTTATGACATTCATTACTTTGTTACATGCAAATTCTTATTCATGCATATCATAGTATGTCATACACCACAAAATTTATACCCAATAGCACACATATAATATTCAATAATTATTGTAGGGCTTACAGCCTGTAATTAACCCATACCTGATGTATCGTCTCAAATGTATAAGCTTTGAATCCGACTTCTTTTACACACGACGGAGTTGGAGTAAGATGTCACCTAACTCTTCTGACTTCTGGGTCAGAGAAGGGATTAAGGCTGAAAAATATGAACATGCAACTCAGTTTCATTTGGGTTAGGGCAGGTCAGCTGATTGATTCACCTGCATCAGTCGACTGATTTCTCTACAATTACAGAAAACTCATATTTTTCATCCACAAATCTGATTTTATCACTTACAAGGCAAGTATAAATATTTGTAGAGGTTATGCACATCTAAAACACTTTGAGATAAAGCAAAATCTCCTTAAAATACAGTTTTCTTTGTATAAAAGTTTGGTAAAACACCGTAATTTGTTCATTCTTGGCTCTAAAATATCATTTACTTGAAAAAATAGAGGTAAAACCGAGATACACAGGAAATACTTGCATTATTGGGAATAAGGACGCAATCAAGGTGATCTAGAATGCCGGTAAATCGCATGCACAAGTTGAAATCAAGCTAGACCTCAATGTTTTTCTTCAATTCTCTACTTTCTCACACTCTCCCTCTGTTTATATTTTGATGTGGCAATGCATTATGGTGTTTACACCTGAGTGGAGGAGTTTTATGGGTGTTGTGCCACCTAAGGGGACAGGTGGCACATTTTAAAAAACTGTTATCGAGTAAATATGTCGACTGATTGGGGATGGATAAGTGGATTGTTAGTCCCCAATGAGTCAACTGATTAGGGGTTGATTAAGGAAATTTTTAGGAAGTTATATATTTTTCTATAATATAAGAACCAACTAAGACAAATGAAAGAAAAAACAATAAGTACTAGAAGTATTATAACAATTGCATTTACCTGCTTTGGAAGTTATATTCTAATTGGAACCCAATATTCTATTAGGTAAGAGTTTTTATTGATTGAAACTTTGTGAGAGTATTTATATATTCTGATTTATGAATTTATCATTTAATATCTCTCGATCTTGTGATGCTCTTGTGGTTTTTCATATTTTCCTTGTTTATTTTAGCTGGTAATGAATAATTTCATTAATATTGCTATCCTTTTATTCTCGTTTTTTTTTTCTACATCTTTGTCCTTTGTCGTGCTGGTTTATTTATAATTGCTCTTGTAAAGTCACTTAATTCAAAAGAAAAATTTTTTTGTCAAAAGAAGTTGCTATTTCTCTTCTTGCAACCTCTTTTTATAATATATTAAAAGTTAACGTGAATAAATCCATGAGATACATCCATGCCCTCTAACTATATCGAGAAAGACCACTAAGTGCAAAACACGTGTACTTCTAGTAATTACAAAAGGGAAAAGCTATTAAAAAAATGTATCATTCAAGTTAAATGACACTTTTTAATTATTAGATTCAATCTAAATTAGTGTTTACGTATGTAAAATAGCTCTTATAATTTGAAATATATACACAAATACATGAATAAATGAGTCTGAGCCCTTAACAAGCCGAGTTAGGAATTGTTTAAACTTGGCTCGTTCATCTAACAAGTCATATTTTGTTGTTCAGACTTGACTTATTTATTAAATGATCGGGTCAAAGCTGAGCCTTTGATGAGCCGATCTTTTGACGAGCTGGGCTAGTTTTTTCATGAACGACTCGGGTTATTTGCATCCCTAGCTCCAAGTTGTATAATAAGGGCCAATAGTATTAGTATGGGGATGTTAATGTTACAATGAAAAATATGGAGATTAAATAGAATTCAATGAAACTATGGGGACCATTAGTGTAATTAACCTTAATGCTTATGTGTTACACAAATCTCACATGCACATAAAAATTTCTTAAAGTATTTCTTGTTATTGTTCTATAATAAAAGAAGTGGGTAAGACAAAGGGAAGAAAAAATTAGAAGTATTTGAAGTACTATAATAATTGTATTTACATGTCAAACGTGTGTATGAGAAGTTGCATTTGAATCGGTTTTCAGTATTCTATTAGGTAAGAGTTATCTTCGACTGAAACTTTGGGAAAGTATTTATGTATTATGATTTATAAATTTATCATTTAATACCTCCTAATCTTATGATGTTCTTTTGGTTTCTCATTTCCTCATCTATTTTAATTGGTAATGAATAATTTTATTCATATTGTTATCTTTTCATTCAAGTTTTTTTACCTTTTTTATATCTTTGTCCTTCGTCATACATATTTATTATAATTGCTCATGTAAAATCAGTTAATTCAATCAAATTTGAAGCTTAAAATACATGAACCAGAGTATATATAAGAATGACTAATTTTTTGTTGAAAAAGTAAATTTCGTAAAAAGAAGTTGTTGTTTTCTTCTTGCAATCTTTTTATATATATTAAAACTTAACATAAATATAGCCATGAGATACATTTAGGGGTGGACAATTTTTCGGTGCACCGAACTGAACCCAGTTCGGTTCCGAAATCAGTCAAACAGTTCGGTTCGGTTTTTAAATTGAAAAAATTTAGTTAATTTGATTTACCGGTTCTATTAATGGATTGAGTTAAAATGATTTGGTTTGAACCGAACTGAACCGAAAACTTGAAATAAGGAAAATACCCTATATATATATATATATATATATATATTCATGGTTTGAAACCCTAAGTCCCTAACCCTCACACCCACAATCGCGGCATGGTCTTTGCCTCTCAATTTTTCTCTAAATTCCATTGAACCGAATGAACCGATTGCACAGCCCTAAATACATTCACGTTCATTGACTATATTGAGAAAAACACGCTTGCAACGCACATGTACTTTGTCTAGTTATCATAAAATAATCATTTGAACATTTTATATAGCTATAATATATAAACAAAACCAAATATTTGCATTAGAACGAAAAGGATGAAAATTATATATTAATTTAAAAAGAGTATAATAATTTATTCACTTAAAGAATTATATCTTCATCATGTCATTGTTACCATACGAATAAAAGTTAAAATATTATTCACTACTAGAAAATCGAAAATTTGCAATGCAATTTAGAGATGGAATAGATGCAATCATTAATTAGAGATAATTTAACAACAAAATATTTTTTATATATCAATTTTGGCAACTAAAAAACAACGGAAATCAGTCACTAAAATTAGTGATGAAAACTTCGGTCCCAAATTAAAGGCGGTAAAATCTACCGTCAAAATTGCCAACTAATTGGCAACCGAAACTCAGACCAAAACAAACAGTTCCTAATCAGTCTCAAACTTTTTTGAGTTTTGGCTAATTAGCAACAAATTTCCAACGAAACTAGTCTATTTCAAATCGGTATCAAATTTTAATCGCCAATCGATCTTTAAACTAATTTTGTGCTTAATCAGTCTCTAAATTATTTTTGTCGCTATTTCATCCCTATATTATTTTATCGGTTTCTATTTCAACCCAAAAGAAATCACCATTTCTAAACCGTCTCCAATTGTACTTCTAAGTTATTTCATTGATAAAACTTGCACATATCCCAAAGTTCCGCCTCCCTCTCATATGTCATACAGACTTATGTCTTTATTATATTTTTCTTCTCCTACCCTTTCTCCCTCTTTGCAATTGTTGCCACTACTAGTACGATCTTCCATCATCTTGATTGGTATAAACTTTCTATCTATATAATTTGTTGATATTAACTTTCTTAGATTTTATGCTTTTAGAAATTTAAATCATTAATTTGTACAAATTATATTTGTCACGCCCCAAAGTTCCCCATAAAAATCTAGAGGCATGAGATAGTAACAAAAGAATAAAGTAACCATAAAAAATAATCAATAAATATAAAAATAGATATAAAAGACTATCCATATTCCTACGAACCCAATAAACAACATAGTCTGGATATATACAACAAGTCCAATAATAACTACAATATTTAAAAGTGGTAACTGCAGTCAACTACCACTTTACATATAATATTCAACTGAAAGAAAAAGTAGGAAGGCCAGTACCAATACTAAACAAAAGAAAGTCTCAAATTACATGCTCGACAAAAATAAATGTACATATCTATTCTGTCTACAACCTCGAACAACAAAGTATATATGTACATAAGAGGCTATGAATACAAAATAATTAATATTGCCATCTTCGAGTCCATGCTTAAGCATGATCATCTCTAGCCTTCTAACTTATAAAATAATTTCATATACGAAGACAAATAGAGAAAAAGAATACAGGTCAGATGGCTGATCAACACTTTAAATATGAGACTATGAGGTCTCGATAAATATATACATGCAGGAGCAAAACAAAGTATGAGTATGCTTAGGTAATAAGATAATGATTATACTATCAAAGAATAATTATAAATGTAATCAGGAAAGAACTACAAGTTCTCCGAATATAAACATGTATATTTTTATGTATAAAGAAAGATTACATGCTATCGACAAATGCTACAACTATGACAATGACTCAAGTCAAAACTGGGATTAGTATGTCTACGAAGGTTTTGGGGTAAACTACGAATGCCCCGCCTACAATCGATGCATCTTTTACTATGTGAATTATAGGCCCGACTTTAAGATACACTAACACCTAAAGTAATCGAAGGTCTCTCTCTGCGCCAGTTTCTCGGCTTTTATGGTGGGGGTGTATATCCCCATGCTTATCTACGATCCCCGAAGAGTAAAATCCATGAGTAGAAAATTAATTAGAAAGTGACTCAATTTCCTATTAATACCAATGTTATAATGTTTCATGATAAACAACCACGATACAACGAATTCATGATATTCATACTTTTCAAATTCTATGAATGGCAATGCTTTTATTACTATGATAATCATACCTTTTTTATCCTTCGAAACCACAAAGATTTCCACGAATAGATACAACTATATTGTTCTATGAATTAGGTATAAAAGTCTATGAATATCATGAATGTGCTCGACTACGACTTCAACGACTACAAAATGTCATGATATATTGGGTTTTGCAATGTATCAATGCTATGAGTTATGTCACAATAATAATGTTGATATTAAACTATTAATACTACAAAATTCTGCGATAATATTATGATAATATTAAAGTAACAATATATCAAATACAACAAAATTTACTACGATAGAATTCTACGAAAATGCTACGATAGTTTTTATGATATTATTGGGAAACAATACATATCAATACCACAAAATTCATACATATCAATACCACAAAATTCATCTATTGATATCTTGTCATAAATTTGAGCAATATAATGCCACAATACACTACGAATAAAATATATCAATATTAATTCCTACTATCGTCTATGAAATCATATGAAGAAAATAGGTATGATATATATAACGATACACACATACTCTCGATATATAAATTGTTATTCGCAATGTACCCGTACCTATGAAGCCTCCTAAATCTCCCGAAGAAGTCTAGAAAGTTTGTCCCGAAAAGTCATTTTCTTGCACATTGGGATTGATCTAGCCACAAGTCTTGGATGAACCCGAACCTAGAAAAAAAAATGGTTTACAAGTCGTCAAGATGAAGTTTTGCTAATTTAATTCCACGAGTCAAAATGACACATAAATCGAGGTAGAACAAATGAGAAAATAAATTCGGAAAATTTACACTAAAATGTTCCCATCGAGATGAGGAGTCTGAATATATAGGTTTGGGTCTCGGGAGATCAAGCGGAATGAGATGATTAAGCTTGAAATGTGTAAAATCCAATCCCTTTCTCTCCCGTTCTCTCTCTCTTTGTGGCTATTGGAAAAAGAAGAAATTCAGAAGAAGTATTTGAGTCAATATATTATAGTTTGAAATTGACCAATTGGATTGATCCAACTGCAGTTGGATTGATCTGATTGATTCTAACTTTTAGATCGATCTAGTAGGCAGTTGGATTGATCAGGCCTACTAGAATTTTACATCCTCGCACTGTTTTGTCGATAACTTCTGAAAATACCCATAATTACTTACAGACATTATCAAAAGTATTTTCCAACTTTCAGAAAGCCATTTAAGTACCAGGATCTCATCCAATGTGATTTAATGCGATTACCGATGAATCCCGATACGAACACCCAAACAACAATCAAAACAAATACAAATGGATTCTTATGGTCTCAGGAAATATGCCACGACTTTGAGAAATAAGCAATACTATGAATGCATTAGCACGATAACGAGTCATGGTCCACGACTATGATATGCATTTTACAACAATGAAAAGTATACTACGACTATGAATGAAACAAATAATGACTACGATGTAGCAACGAGAATAAATAATATCATTAAGAGTAATTAATAATAATATTATATTTACAAAAAACATATACGAATTTTCGGTATATTACAACATGAGGTAGAGTTTAAGATCGATCTAATTTCCAGTACAAAACCTTTTTTCGATAACTCTATATTGTTTGGCGCAGAGAGAATTGGAAGAGTTATAGGAGCAAATTATTGATTTGGAGAGAAAGGGATTCATTAGGCCATGTTCATCGCCTTGGGGTGCTCCAGTACTATTTGTAACATCCAAAAAATTCTGAGTGAATTTTTTGCATTAATAATAATATTAAACTTATAATATTATTATTGCATTATTGTAGAACGGAAATAAATAATGTATTATAGAAGAAAGTATGAAGTCTTAGCTCACTTATAGACATATTGAAATAAGAAGAGGTGTTGCATAAATATAGAATCTAGCATAAGTATTGAGACATTAGTATTGTCGTGTTATTACGAGATACCGTATCTTTATGATAGTTAGCACATACAATGTATTATTTTATAATGATCTTATTATATGTATTCTGAGTATTGGTATGAGTATAATGGCATTTGAGATTGAAGGGTGAAGTTTGGAGTTAGTTTTGGCAGAATTGGGTTACCGTTCGAACAATACCTTTCTGTCGTTCAAATGGCTACACCGTTCGAACAGTGCAACTATGCCGTTCAATTGGCAGTGTCGGAACATAAGAAGTGACTTTTAAAAGACTTAAGGTAGTGAGTTGTATTTTATTTTTACATAGTCAGAGGCAGAAGAAAGAAAGAGAAAGAAAAAGAGATGGGCCACAAATTTTCCAAACTTTGGATGCTCGATTGATCTAGCTCCCGAGATTGGAAGTGAATTCTAGGCATAGATTCTTCATTCACAAAGCATAAAGATCATTTTAAGGTAAGCCACGAATCTTATGTTGTTCGTTCATCATACTAGGCTTCTGTACCTAGTTGGTACGTGAAATTAAAGTTGATATTCTTTATCATCTTGATGAGTAAACTATGTTTAATTATAGGTTTGAGTTTATTCGAGTTTGGTAGATAGACCAAATCAAGGGTTGAAGAAGAAGAAAAATTTGGGGCTTTTTGAAGGATTGCTTCTAGAAGTATTCAAAAATGGTTGTAAGTACGAGTAGGCTACAAAATAATAATATATGTTTGAGTTTATATGTGTACCTTACGTGTATATTTTATAAAGTTAGGGCATGATAACTTG
>MKEJ01062791.1:0-10788 GCA_001753735.1 Embelia ribes
TAAATAAAATAAGATAATAATGTTAGGGTTAAAATGGTCTTTCCACAAAAAATTCAAACATGTGTTTTGACTTGGGGGCTAAATGTATTTTCAGATACTTCAGGAGGTATTATGAAAAATTCAGAAACCTCATTGGGGCAAAGTGTAATTTACCCTTATCATTGTCGGAAATAGGTAGTCATAAAGTAGGGGACCGTAACGTGCTCAAACTCTCTCTCTCTCTCTCTCCCATCTCTCTCTCTTTCTCGCTCGCGTAAGCATTTGGTCTACGCCGCCGTACACGCTCGTGTACCCTATATTTACGAAGCTGCCACAGCCTTTTCCAACCATATATTTGTATTATATATGGACAACCTTCTTTTTCATTGTTATTATTTTGCTTTTATTTCTGCACACAACTTTTATTTTATTTTTAATTTTTTTGTTTAAGAAATTAATTGGACTTCGTTTTTCGACTTACCATCTTTCTCGATATTAATTGCCGGCGAGAAGACTCCAGCGCTACTACAAATTATGCAAAAGCGAGGAGGTAGTTTTTAGCCCTAAAAACATAATTTTACATATATAAATTATAAAATTAACCTCAAAATTTTGTATTGCTAAATTTTATGTTTGCAACTCAAGATTTCTTTGGTTGTAACTTATAAATTTCAGTTTATCAATTTTTTTGCTTAAAAATTAGATAGTGTTTGTTTATTTGTTCAACTTAAAATTTGAATTTATTTGTTATTCTGGCTTGTTTAATTAAAATTTTTAAGCTTAACGTATTTAAATTTTTTCTTAGAAAAAAATAAAATGACTTATTAAATCATACAAATCCTCGTATGTATTTGCTCACTATTACATAATTTTGACCCGTGTTAGTGCACATTGGGACTATGGTCCATCACAATAAAGTTCTTGAGTGAATAATCATGCTACTTTTTTTAATTCTAATAGAGGGGAAAAAATGCAACTACCACCTAGGATCGTGAACCCCTTCTTCTCATCCAGGGAACCGAGTATCCACGTCAAAAAAAAAAAAAAACAATAGTGTAAGTTTAAGTAATAGTTTTTGAACCATATATAAAAAATTTAAAAATAAAAAAATTGAGAGCATTTTTATAATTACATAAATTAGATTTTATTTTTGTAATAAAAAACTATACCTCACGATAACACTATTCTTATTAATATTATAAAACCTTGACCCTTGCAATCATACAAAAATTTCACGTTGAAAAAATTTAGAAAGCAAGAAATAATTTGGGTATCGATTGTAGTTTTTTTTATCCCAACCGAATAATTAATAATTTGATTCTAGTACCTTGATGCATGCATGCACGTATACACCCTCCACGTGCAAACAGACTACAATCACTGACAATTAATATAAGCACTTATAAAACTAGCAACCGCACTTATTAGGTAACATGTGATTCCAATAACAAACATTTATCATTGAGAGAATCCTGTTAGCATTATGATCCTGCAACTTGGTTCCTCACTATTGGATAGAGCGGCCAATTAACGAGCACAAGTATTTCTATGCCCTATCATGAGCATAAACCATGCAATGTAATACTCACGGGATTGATCCAAAACGTTTTAAGTACAGAAATTATGGGGTGACTGAAAATAATTGAAAAAATATTTATATTGAAAATTTAACACTAAAATTATAAATAAAAAATTTTATACTAGATCATTCGATAATAAAAAATTATGGGAATGACTGTATCTCTCCCTTAGCAAACTCTTAATTTCACCAATGATAATTGGTTCTTAATTAACTTTGTCATTTGCATGGCTAATTAATGCAACCGACATAATTATAATTGTTACACGATAACGAACTCTTAATTAATTATGTCAAGCGTTAATTAATTTTATAATATTATTGAATTTATTTTGTCAAATATGGATAAATGGGAATTGAGAATTACACCTTGGTAAAACATTGACAAGAAAATCAATTAGCCCATTTTGACATAAAAACGGAGAGCATGAAGAATCAAATCAACGGAGAATTGGTTGGTCTGTATTGTCCGAGCAAGAGTTAATTCTTAGATAATGTCATGCAAAATAAATGTGAACTTATAAATTAAATGGTGGGTCATGCTTGCATAGCGCATAGTATTTGTATTTAATAATTGAACTTCATAATTGCATCGGCTACAGTAAAATATCACATCAATGATATTTTATAACACTCCCCCTTGGTTGATCAAACATTATTCAAAATATTAACTTCCCCTTATTTGAATGATAATTAGATGACTATAAATCATTAAATGTTTATCTGAACGATTGTTGTTTGAAAGCTCCATCAACATTTTCCACTGTTAGGAATTTACTAATAATCTCTGAATAATTCACAAAGATATATTGATTAATAAGTAATATTGAACCATCATTCAAATAGAATCATATAATATTTTGTGCAAAATCTTAACATACATCAGAATATATCTTTGATGGCGGAAAGAATGATTCATATTATTGTCAACCTACCTCTAGTTCTCGCATTCGAGTCTCGCACAAAGTACAAACAAACTTTTTCTTTTTATTTTTTTCATGTGTTTCTAGTTTTTCTATCGTTCTCGTTATTAAATAATCAAATTTGTTATATCCTCTATATAAAATTCAGTCTATTGGCCGAATACATTTCTCTTCTTTCTCAATTTCTTTCTCACTGAGCCATCTTTGTTTTGACTATAGTGCTCATTGGGTCATCTTTTTATTTCATATCAAAAGTCACAAAATAATATTTTTTCAACTATTTGCTGAAGCACCTAAATTAAAAGATATAAGATGGTCATACTTGACAGTAAATGGTTGCCAAAATATAAATTTTGGTAAATCCATCAAATTTCAATAATAAAATTAATATTCAAAACTTTTATAAAACTATTTCCCTTTTGTGTCTAAAAATATTCAAGCATGGATGGCGCTAAAGATTTTGATGGCACGGGTAACGATTGATCAATTTGCCTATTATTTCAATTGACACCTCATTTTTCAAGTCATGGCAGAGATGTTGAACAAGTTTGTTCATGATTGCTCGACTCATTGAGCAGCATAGTATCACCATATTTTTAGCTTGAAATATATATCAAATAAAAATTTCACAAAATAATAAAATTTCTTCCCTTATTGGATTATGTTACTCCGGTACTCGGAAACCCGTCCATAGTCGAATTTTTATGCGCTTAACTCTAATGTTTTATTTATAGCTCGAACTAAAAAAAAAAACTATACGCACAATATATAGTAAATTGAAATTTTCAACGAAGAAAAATAATTAATTCAACAAACGAGTTGTGTTTAGTTATGTTGCCACGATATTATATTTTTTTTCAAAAGCTTACCATATTAATTAATAATTAATAATTATGAATATATAAATATTTCAATGGTCCACTTGGTGACGTGTATACTTTTAATAGCCCAAAAATATTTGGCTAGTATATTGAATTTGGTATTTGTCTCAGAAACTCAAGATATAAATCTTGATAAATTTATAAAATTTTCTTTAGATAATAACAATATTTTTCTAGTAGAGACTAGTGCTGACAACGTGTTATAAATCATATTAGAAAACAAATATAATAATCTGTAGAAAAGTATATAGGAGACCAAGATTTACGTGATTCAGCCTCGAGTTAAAATAAGTTTAACTTAAGCTTAATCCACGGGACTAATAACGGTGTATACTTTTATTTATATAAAGAGATAAATTATATCATGATACAACATATAAAATAAAGTTAAAAATTTGAACCAAACTAAATTTATTCCCTAATGTTTGATTAGCCAAGGGAGAGTAGTATAAAATATTATTGATGTGACCTTTTACTGTGTCTGATGCAAATATGAAACCTGAACATTAAATGTAAATATAATGCGCAATGCAATCATGACACAACATTTGACTTATAATTTTACATATTCGTCTATAAAATAGATGCATAAGAAGTTGCAAACATAGGGAGCAAGATCAGAGAATGCGCAAAAAGAAAGTGTAAAAGAGATTAGAAAATAGAAAAAACTAAAGAGGGAATGGATTCAATGTGGTTTAGATGTTAGCTTTATTTTACATGTTGTAATCTCTTTCTTTATATAAATAAAAGTATAAATCGGTATTAATTTTGTGGATTAGGCTCAAGTTAAATTATTTGAACTTGAAACTGAACCACGTAAATCTTCATCTCCTATTTATTTTTCTACAAATTATTATATTTATTTTCTAATATGATTCATAACAGTAACAAGTTACGTCGTCTTGTTGTTCTAATTCACAAATTTAAGATTTCTCTTGGTTGCAATCTTGAGTGGTCGTGGGATTGGTGGCAAGAAATAAATTAGTCGCAATCAACCATTTAATATAAACAAAAGAAATAAATAGTTCTTTTAGTCAACATCTTATTTTTAGTTTTTTATTTTCAAAAGCTAAAAATTTATTTGACTATCAACTTTTAAGATTCAACTTAAAAAAATTGAGTTTTCTCATAAGAATATTTTTAAAAACTTAATTTTCTATCTTTTTCACTTTTCAAACTTTAGTTGAAAATAAAAGATATACCATATATTTAAACAATCTATGTACTTTATATAGTTAATTTATATTTGCAACTTAATTTTTCTATCCTTACTTCTACTAAAAAAATCTTTTGTAAATATAATTATATAAAATAATTGTGATTTATTTTATATTAGAAAAATAAAAATTTAACTTATTTATTCTAAATTATCTTCTAATTCTATATTTTTTTCTAATTTAAAATATCATAAAAATCTAAAAGTTTATTTACTTTTTGTGTAAAAGCAAAAACTATTATAACAATTATTTTACGAAACAAATAATGTACATATAATATACTTATTTTGCTCTAATAATCTAAGCTAGTAAACTTAGAATATGAATAACATGTTGAAAAGTTTTGAAGATAGAGTGAGTTTTGAGATAAGTTGAATATTGATATATGATCGTTAATAATTTGTGGTACTTAAATTTACTATTACCTATAAATATATATATTTTAAATTATATACATATATTTTATTTACTATGTATAGTAAAAAAAATTAAAAACCTACATCACATAAAACCAAAGTCATATTAAGGTTTAAAAGGTTTTGATGAATTATTTTTCATTTTACAGTTTGTAAACCAATTTTCAAAATTCGCTGCGAAATATGTTTTCATATATAGAAATTTGATTTATAAAAAAATATCAAATACTAATTTTTAAAAATTAAAAATCAAAATACTAATCAAACGGACCTCGAGTGAAGGGTTACGACAGAGATTAGGTGAATTGAGAAAATAACAACTAAAGGTGAGTCCAAATCATCTACCTCATTTTTTGTGTCCCTTTCATGTTTTTCTTAAGTTTTTTTTTTAATTTAAAATACTAAATAAATTAAATTACAACATATGAAATGTAATACAATTACACTTATTGTAAATAGAAAATTTTAAGTTACAAAATAATGTAATCTTCAATTCTCATTTATACTCTCAATAGAATTAAAAAATTGAAAATGTAAAGAATAGTGTAATAATATTATTAAATGGTTGCGTTTTTATATTAAGAATATTTGTAATGTTTTTATAAGTTATTTTTCATTTAATAAATTAATTTATTTAGAATTTTAAATAAATTTTAAAAAAAACACTAACGAAACAAGAAAGGAACGCAAAGAAAATGTTTCCATAATAAAAGCATAAAACAATGAAATGAAATGAAGAGCCGACAACAAGGACGGTACCAGCCGACTCTAAACAAAAAGCCTGGGCCGCTTATCTATCTTCCTGTTCCCTCCCCTGAATTATTATACTAAATATATATCTCATCTTATTAATTACTAATATACATAGTTACATACCATACTTGTAAATAACTATAAATAATACACTTCCCTACTGAAATGTTTGTCCTAAAAAGTGTCACTATTTTGCTTAGGATCATTAAATGGTAAAAACAGAAAGGACACATTTAATTTAATTTCCTCATGAGCAATACCATTACAGCTAGCTAGTTGCTACCCACGAACCCCACATCTATTCATACTCGAAGGAACCCCATATTTATTCATTAAAAGTGTTACTATTATGGTTCATCGTAAAATAATTATTAAATGCCACTTTTGTTTTGATTATCCATCCATCCATCCCTATTAATAATTCATTTTTTTTTATTTTTATTTTTGCATTTAATTACTAGTTCATTTTATTGATCAATTTTACATATTTTCTTAAGCTACTTATTGCCATTTAGAGTTTATGCCAAAACATCTCCGGGAATAATCAAGAGGTTTAAATTGCTATTGATTCAAATATGTTGTCTAAAGCGAGCTTAACAGCGAAGTGTGAGGACATATAATGTAACTTGCAATAAAATTCTATGTAAATTTTGGGCAATTCTAAAGGTATCACACAAATGATTCGACGTACTGTATTACTTGAGGCATTACATAATTAAAAATCATTTTATTTTATAGACATCACAAACCAAATGCAATAATTAATTTTTACTTCAAGTACCATTAATTTATTATTGGCACTACAATAATCAATTACCAAAATATCATTTATCTCCAATCAATCAAACACGTCATCTTCTTCTTTTTCGTCTTATTTTCTTCTTCTTCTGTGTCTTCATCTTTTTCCCCCCCATTATATCCTTTTTAATCATTTTATTAATTATTATTTTATTACCAATCTACATCATATTCTCTCTCTCACTACATCTTCATCTTTCACATGAAACTCATTTCGCAATTTTTTTTCTCACTAATTTTCATAAAATTAAACTATTAAATCTAGCAAGTTATGATTATTTGAGTCTTTATAACACAATTAAAAATCAAATGGATCAATCACTTGAAGATGTTGAGTTTCTCTTCCAAACTCATGGATCAAAATATATAATTTTTAAGTTCGATCATTATATGATATATTCGACTTCACAGAAGTTGGTACAACTGGGGTACATTCGACCCCAGATTGGTTGAATGACGCATTCAACCGTCTGGCACATTCAACTATCTGGAGGACATTTGACCAACTGATGATCGAATGCAGGCTATTTGGCAGTGGCGGTGTTGGCCAGTGTGTGGTGCAGTATGGTGGTGTTGTAATTTGAATTCATTTAATTGATTTTTTTATAGTTGATATAATTATAATTATTGAACAATTAGGTTTGAATATTTTGAACTTCATTTATTTATTGGGTCGTCCTACAAATAGTTGGTGTAGTGGTGGTGGTGGTGGTGGCCGGTGTGTGATACATGCACCAGGACAATTTAAGATGATGGTATGGTTGGTTCAACGAGAAAGGACAAATAACATAAGTTTTTTTTGTTTTTGTTTTATTGTGGGTCTTGGTGCAAGCTTAATACAAGTTATCATAATTTGAGAGGAAATGAGAGAAGTATTATGAGTATATTCAGTTAAAAGCTTCGGCATAATTTTATTGATATTAATGAATTGTAATTTAATTTGTAATATTTTCAAGTTAAATATATGGATCTGATGGAGTGAATTTAGGATGGCTGACCGGACTCCAAAATATTTATTGACACATTCATATTACAAAATGGTGAATAATCAAACTCTTTGACATATTAAAGGTAATAAATAATTATACTTATAAATCTAGCTATATATATATATATATATATTAAGATTTAATTTTTGGTTCCAACCTAGAGTAAATAAATTTATTATAAAAATCGCCACTTTTGCATAACTTGACATTAGAAATGAATATAATGACTCTCAAGTATACCTCCGATCAATTTTGTTGTATTACTTAGTGTGAATGCTAGAATGTGAACAATTGTAGAAGGTGGTACATTGACTTAGATATGATATTAGTTTGACATATTAGAGTTGCCCCTATGTATGAGTTTAAGTTAATAATGAGAAAGGGACACGATTATTCTTTTTTTAAAGTTAATTGATTATACGATTATTGTGGCGAAAGTAATTTGGAAGTGTATTATGATATGCCTAGATTTTGGTACTCTATATTGTTCCTAGGTTTTTGGAAAAAACAAAATTGATTGGACAAAATAAGAAATTGCTTAACTATATTAAGCATATGAAGTACAAAACTAGAGTTACTAATAAGCCTGTAAATTAACAATTGGAGTTATTCAATTTCATAATTATAAGACACAAAACATGCCTAAAATTAGTATTCTCGAATCTCATTGTATAACACGATCAAATTTGAGTATCCTCCACTTCTAGACATATTTGTATTGAGTAAGTATTCTATTTTTATATAAAGGCATGATAACTTTTATATAAGTTTGATGAGGGATAAATTGTTCATTCGTATACAGTGATGATACATACAAAAGTTTCAAAAAGTGTTGAACTTATCAATTGGCTACACTATACTTCCTCCAATCAAAGGGAGAATAATATCATTTTATTAATTAACATCAAATGTTTCTAAATATATTCACAAGAAATTATTTTGATTATTGCTCTATTTATAGGGGCAAATGAAGATTCATCTCAAGTTATGTATTACTAAAATTTTATACACCAACAACAAATGTGACAATACTTATAGAAATTTCTTGAAGTAATATATTACATAATTTATATAATGCGTGAGGATATAAATATATTTGGATACTACAAATCAGATTATTCGGAAAAGATAAAGAAATGAAAGATATAGACAAATGAAAAAAAAAATGAAAAAAAAACTTTGTATGTGTTTTGTACGGGGCTCGAACGCGTGGCCTGAAAGTAGATTGACAACATTATAAATCCTTCATTCTGTCATCAAAGATATGACTCAATGGATGATATGACTTTGCACAAAATATTATATGATTGTATTTGAATGGTAGTTCAATATGGAAAAGACAATTGATCACTACTTATTAATTGAATCAAAGAGCTAATCATTTTGCAATATGAACTCAGGTATCTTAACAGTAGAAGATATTCATGGACATCTCAAGCAATAATTGTTCGGATAAATATTTTATGATTTACAACCACCTAGTTACTATTCAAACCAGGAGGAGATAACATCTTGAATAATATTTGATCATCAAAGATGGAGTGTTGTGAATAATTAAAAATAATTGTGATTGATGCAAGCATGATATCTAATTATTAAATAATATTACTATGCAGCGATACAATGATGACCCACCATTTAATACTCTTGTCTCTTCGTGCTTGGCTTTATACCAAAGCCTTTAACGCGAACGAGAACAGAGAGAACAAATAAATGTGAGAATGGAGTTAATCCGGTCAACATTTAAATTTTATTTTATATGTTATACCACTTTATAATACTTTATTTATATAAATAAAAATGCAAATTGGTATTAACCTCGTAAATTAGACATAAATTAAATTTGTATTAATTTGAGCACGACCGACATAAACTTTGTATTTTTTATTTTATAGTATGTTCATAAAAAAGACTTCCATATTAGTAAGTATTTGTTTAATATTTATTAAGCACATGACACACTCTCTCCCCTGTAATATCTTATTTATTTGTTTGGTAAGCACATGACATACTCTCTCTCCTGTAATATCTTAGTCATGCATGCGGAGTAATGAAGCAGACCTTGTCACTTTAACGAGCAGACAAAGCTTTTATTATATATATATATATCTGAGGTTGTACCAAACCAAATTAACTACTATATCTCTCATGAAAAAATTCCTCCATATCTACATATTTATTATTATATATATATATATATATATAATTATATACTATTTTAATAGTAGTTGTAATAACTACTCTTCAATGTCTACAACTTGTTCTTCTTCCTACTCACAGGTCCCTATAAATACCCATCCATAGTACCCTCCACTCATCACCCAATCTTTTGCTATATATCATCACCTTGTGCCTTGCTTGCAAATTATCACTTCAATACCATAATTAGCCACTTTACTTATATATTCACTTTTAGAAGGAAAAAAAGAAAAAAAGAAATGCATAACCAAACAGGGTGTTGGGGGTCGTATAGCTTTCAAACGAGCAATAGTGATCCGGTGGAGAGGCTTGTTTCGGAGAATGCGGTAGTGATCTTCAGCATGAGCACGTGCTGCATGTGCCACGCTGTCAAGAGGCTGTTCTGCGGGATGGGGGTGAACCCCACAGTCTACGAGCTGGACGAGGATGTGCGTGGGATTGAGCTCGAGAGATCCCTCACGAGCCTTCTTGGCGGAGGAGGGTCCGTTGTGCCGGTAGTGTTCATTGGGGGGAAGCTTGTGGGTGGGATGGATAGGGTGATGGCCTCTCACATTAACGGCTCCCTCGTCCCTCTTCTCAAGGATGCTGGAGCTCTCTGGCTGTGATGGTCGCATGTCACTTAATAAGAAAACAATTCCGGTAGTGGGTTTCCCGTTCGCCCAATTTTTAACACTTTCCTATTGCCAGGCTAATGTTTGTAGCTTTTTAACATTTCTTTCTTTTCACGTGTCTGCTTTTTAGTGTTTTATTTTTAGTTTTTTTTATGTGTGTGTTTATTATGTCGATTGATTGGCTTTGCCAACAATTAATTAAGCACTGGGGACAGAGATGTAGTGTGCTATTTCTCTGTATAGAGTGCTTATGAAACGGGTAAAGTTGTAGCACCTTGTTTTTTTTCTCTATAAAATTTTCCTTCTCTTAATTAATGTCCCATTCAGCAAGTACATTGCTCGGCATTTCCATGCCTGTGATAACATGACATTTAATGTATTGCCAAAATTCAAACAACTAATATATATATATATATATATATCGAAGGTATTATTAGAAAAAA
>MKEJ01062795.1:0-11794 GCA_001753735.1 Embelia ribes
AATGGTAATTGGATGATTTACTTTATAATTTAGGTGACACAATTGTTTCCTCCTGTGTATAAATGATTGTTTCTTCATATTTTTTGCAGGTACCTGGAAAAGAAAGTGACAATGCTGGTAATCTTCAAGTAACACCCTACAAGAGAAGATTCAAGAAAAGAGCTAAGAGAACAACTGAATATATTAGTAGTGTAAGATTTAGTGTTTCTTAATTATTTCTTAGTTGTTTTCTTTTTTATTTCCCATTGTTTCAGAATTATTTTGTTTGTGTTTCTGAAGTTGTTTCTTAAGTGTTTCTTAAGCATTTGGTAGTTAGGAAATTCTGCATTGTTTCTTTAGAAATTTTGAAGCTGTTTCTTGAATGTTTCTTAAGTTTTTTTGAACTCTTTCATGGTTGTTTCTTAAGTATTCATGAAGCTATTTGGTCTGGAACAGGAAGGTGATGAAGGTGATGATGGGCCAAGTAGTCCTGAACTGACACCATTGAAGAGACCTAATGGTTCTGTGATAGATTTACAAGCATTTGGTAGAAAGATTGACCAACTGCATAGGATAATGGTTCCAGGACAAAACCAAATTGGTCTACAACTAATATCATACAAGGGGGTTGAAATGAAACTGAGAGATGATGACTTTGTTAGTCCACCCTCATTGGCTGTTAGTCTACTTGCACCTTATGCTTTCTATACTCCAGAAAAGGGTGAACAATCTGTGGCAGAGTTGAGCCCACCCAAGGTTGATATGGCAGTGTTTAGCAGAAGAGGTAAGAAGAGAGATAGAAAGAAGCCAGGTTACCTGGATGATTATTTGAACCCCACTTCTTCTGAACTTGTTGCTCAGGAACATTCTTCTCCAAAATACATTGACCCTGTCGATATCAATCCCCTGGAGGAGTTTGATATGGGGCGGTATGAGCAGCTGCTGAAGTATGTTGGAGATGATAATGAGAAGGGTAAGAAAAAGAAGAAGAAGGTAACTGGATTTGAAACTGATGATAATATCTTCTCCCATAATAACTTGAGGCTACTGATCACACCTAGAATGTGGTTGAAGTATATTGTAAGTGGTCATAAAATGTCTTTCTTAATGTCTTTTTTTCTAAAGTATTTGTGCATAGTTTCTTAACCTTTTCTTAACTCTTTTAATTGGTTCTTTACTCTTTCTTCATTTATTTCTTAACTTTCTGCAGAGTTAAGTAACTTTTTCTTAACTGTTTCTTTACTCTTTCTTCATTTCTTTCTTAACTGTCTCTTTCTTGACTCATTCTTTACTCTTTCTTCATTTCTTTCTTAATTGTCTCTTTCTTGTTCTTTACTCTTTCTTCATTTATTTCTTACTTTCTGCAGAGTTCCTTAACTATTTCGTAACATTTTCTTTACTCTTTCTTAACTATTCTTTCTTGACTCAAAATATCTTTCTTTCTTAAGTCTTTCTGTAGAGTTTCTTAACCTTTTCTTAACTCTTTCTTAATTGCTTCTTTACTCTTTCTTCATTTCTTTCTTAATTGTCTCTTTTTTTTACTCAAAATGTATCTTTTTCTTAAGTTTTTCTGCATAGTTTCTTAACATTTTCTTAACTCTTTTAATTGGTTCTTTAATCTTTTTTCATTTTTTTCTTAACTTTCTGCAGAATTAAGTAACTTTTTCTTAACATTTTCTTTACTCTTTCTTAACTGTCTCTTTTTTAACTCAAAATATCTTTCTTTCTTAAGTCTTTATGCAGAGCTTGTTAACCTTTTCTTAACTTTTTCCTAATTGGTTGTTACTCTTTTTTCATTTATTTCTTAACTATTTCTTAATTTTTTCTTTACTCTTTCTTAACTATCACTTTCTTAACTCAATATATCTTTCTTTCTTAAGTCTTTCTGCAGAGTTTCTTGTAACTGTTTCTTAATTGTTGTTTATTTATTATTTTTTTTACTGTATTTTTGCATTGTTTTTACAGCATATAGATGTTGCCTTTGCCCTAATTAGACAAAGAGTTTAGAACTATCCAACGACCTATTCGAAGACTGGCAGATCCTTCGCCATAATGGATTGTTTGTTTTCATCAGTTTTTGTGGCTCAGCATCCGAGGTTCAAAAAGGACAAGTCTGGATTCAGGTTTTCATCCTAGTTCCTTCATTATTACCGAGGGAATAATAACAATGGACTCATGCTGCCGTTTGAAGATATAGATGTTTACTTCCCGTTGAACATAACAAACACACATTGGGTGCTGGTTGTATTTCATGTGAGGAAGTGGAATATTAGGGTGTATGACTGTGATCACAAAATTGTGAAGGATAAGAAGCTGCAAAGATTTATAAATCCCTTTACTGAAATAATACCTTATCTTTTGCAATAAGAAATATCTGCTAAAAATAGAGTTACCTTCTTATCTTAATTTACCCTTTTAGATTGGGAAAAGGGTATCACATGAAATAGTTCCAGTAGCCAATTAATCAGGTTAGCTTAACCTTTTCTTTATTATTTCTTAACTTTCTGCAATGTCTTACGTATTTTTAACTGTTTCTTAACAGTTTCTTAACTCTCGAACTCTTTCTTGACTTTTTTCTTAATTGTCTTTTTACTCTTTCTTAACTGTCTGCAGTTTCTTAAGCATTCTTAATTGTTTATTAACTCTTTTCTTAACTGTTTCTTAGCTCTCGAACTCTTTTGTAACTCTTTTCTTAATTGTTTCTTTACGCTTTCTTAACTTTCTGCAATTTCGTAAGTATTTTTATCTATTTCTTAACTCTTTTTAAACTGTTTCCTTACTCTTTCTTAAGTATTCTTAACTATTTCTTAAATGTTTATTTAGCTATTTCTTCCTGAACTTGCAGGTGGGGATTGCGGTATGTTTCTCATCATGTACTTGGAACACCTCATAGTTGGGCTAGGAGTACAAGGTGTTGACGACAAACATATCCCGTTATGGAGGAAAAAATGGGATGTAAGATTGTTCTTCAACCTTATAGAACCGTAGGCTTGTTTAGAGTATCCAAAAGATCAAGTTAGCTATTTATTAATTCTTTTATAACTGCTTCGTAAGTTTATGTTTCTTGATAAATATTTTATAACTATTTCGTAACTGTTTCTGAACTTACAGATGAGGAAATATTATATTCTTCAATCTTATAGAACATCTTATAGAACAATGTTAATTGTATATATTATGTTAGTTGGACAATGTAGTTTATTCTTTTACATATTTAGGTATATTTAATGTAAAGTGCTATGTAATTTTTGCTGAAAAGAGAGCCACCATCTCTTCCCTACCACGCTAGAATTGTATCAGAACTTAATTATTTCTTTCTGAACTTGCAGATGGGGATTATTCTTCAATCTTATATAGAACAATATAGTAGTTTCTTAGAATATCTTTATTATCATTTAGATACAAAAAATGATGAATTAAATCAAATCATTAGTAAATTAGAAAAAAAATTATAGGAGAAAATCCTACTAAATATTGGGAAAAAGATGAAATATTTTGTAAACTTAGAATTAAAAATCCAAACATTACTATAAAAAAACCAGAAAATAGAAGCAGATTTAGAAAACAGAAAAGAATTTGAAATGCATATTTCAGATTTAGAAAAACTAGGAGTAATAAGAAAATCAGAATCAAGGCATAGAAGTCCAGCCTTCATAATAAGAAAATATAGTGAAATAGTTAAAGGAAAAAGTGGAATGGTAATAAATTATAAAAGGTTAAATGATAATATAAAATATGATATCTATAATATACCAATTAAATCGTAACTTATTAATAAAATACAAAAAGCTGATTTTGGCAAATAAAAATGCACCAAGATTATCCAATTATAGAAATAGATTATCTAATTATAGAAATAAATGGATATGGAATAGGATAGGGAGCAATTTTTTTAAAAAAACGCAAAAATATTTCCCAAAAGAGCAAGAAGAAATCTGTAGATATAGTAGTGAAAATTTTAGAGCTAAAATTACAGCACTAGACGCATAAGTAATGACAGTAATAAAAGGATTAGATAGTTTTAGACTTTTTATACTAAACAAAAATGAAATATCAATATGGATAGACTGTGAAGCTATAGAATTTTTTTATAAAAGAATAAATAAAAAGAAGATATTAGAATTTGTGGACAGACTAATTAATAGCAATTAAAAAATAGTAATAGAACATATTAAAGTAAATGATAATAGCTTGGCAGATAAATTAAGAGGACTTATTTTGCAGGAACCCAGTCAAGATGGCTAATCAGAATAAAGTAGTTCAGAATAAAGGGTAACAAACGTTGAGGCTGGGATTAATTGTTCCAGGACCAATGTCTCTCTCTGCATCAGAAAAATATAAATAGAACATGCAGGTACTACAATTTGGTTAGAAAAGATCAAATTTGGTAAGTAAGAACTTCTAACTTTTCCAACTAGAAATCTAAATTTTGGGACCCAAGAACATCTCAATGACTTCCTAAAAAACAGATGTCTTATTGACAATTTATGGATATCCTTTAATAAAGGACCTAGAGATAGAGGATATGTGTTAGCATGTTTAAATTCTTTGTTATATTATTTCACTCAAAGACATAATTACAAATTTTATGTATTTTTTCAGAGAATCCAACCAGGTGTCTACGCAACATGATTGGAAGTCATATACCATATTAAAGGTTTCATAGGATATAACTTTCTCCAATAAGCCTTAGACCAAGCTAGATTTAAATTATGATCAAATTTTTATATTCCTCCGTGTCTCTAAAAGTTTCAAGAACCTTTAAATTATTGAGATGGAAATGATGAAGGTAATAAGATAATTTTTTTTTGTGAATATTACGAGATCATGTGTAGAACTATTAAACATTTAAATAAAAACATTATCGCATTAATATCAGAAAAATCCTAGCTTTCAGAAAAAATTAGAAATTTAGAGTTTTCTCTAAAATAAAAAAGTAACCAAATTAATTATTTAGTTTATAACCCAAATTCAACTACAGATTTGTATAGCACAGAAAAGCTTCAAGGCTCGTTTTAGAGAGTACTTTATTTAATACTAGTCTGGTTCAAACAATAGTCAGTAAAGATAATAAATTAAATATGTTGATGGCTGTCTCTTTGCCAAAAAGTGAAAAAATTGGTAGCGGCTTTGTTGAAAATAAGTCACCTAGTCCTTTTCAAACGGTTAAGAGGTAAAGATATTGAAATAAATCCTTTGATGGGTGATACTTTTCCAAAAAGTATAGGAGAAAATGAGGATAAGATGGTAAAAAAGTATAATATAGGGACAAGAAAATTACTACAGACTTTTGTAGGAGGAAAGAAAAGTAAAAAAAAAAAAATCTAAAAAAGATGAAAAAAATAGAAAAATTAGCAGATTTATTATTAGCATCATTTACCCCCAAAAAAAGACTACAATCAACACTATTTAGTTTATTGTAACTAGAATTTAATTTCAGAAAATAAAGAATTTGTTATTTGTGAAAGCAATAAAGGAAATACAGAGGATAAGGACCAAGGAAGTTAAAACCGGACCGAACTGACCCGTCGGACCTATCCAACAAGAAATTGGGTCCTAGGCCGGTCAGAAAAACCTTCAAAATCGACCATACATAGAACCGGTTGAAAATTGACTGAACCGACCACAAACTAATAAAACCAGTCAAAACTAGTTGGGAACCGATCTGCACCGGTCCTGTAAATTAAACTTTTTTTAAACCTATGGACACCTCTGTTCCGATCGAATTAGGATTTGTAAGTGAAGTTTATTTTTCAATATTATGAAGTTATGTGAAATTAATCATATTATGTTATTTTTTTGTTTGATATTTTTAATATATTATATAAAAAATAAAAACAATATTATTCAATCATAACAGGTTCAATCACGGTTCAACCATGATTGGACCATTGAACCTTGAACCAGTATCTTCACTGTTTCAATGATCGATTCGATTTTGAAAACTTTGATAAGGACACATCACCAAGCTTCTTAGAGCCAGAAAATGATAGGCATGATATTCACCCATGTCTTTTGATTCCATATCTTTACACAATTTAGATACTATTGGATAAATTATAAGTATAACTTCAAAATAAAAAAGAACCACCATCATTTTCAAGACAAGTGTTCCATGCAAAAGAAGACTCATTAAAGAAAAAGAAGACACGTAACAACAAGGTAAAAAAAGATCAAGACTTTTTACAAGTTGATAATGCAAAAGAAGACCCATCCTAGAAGAATACGACACGTAGCAATAAGACAAATGAATATCACTTCTTACAAGTTGATAATGCGACTTTTTGTAGCACTTTAGACTTTTGTAAAAATAAGAACAATAATGTTATTTTACTATAGTACTTTAAACTTTTTAATAATAGAAAGATCCATTTTTTGTTGTATAAGTAGAGAAAACTTAGAATGAGAAAACAAACGAGAAAAAAAAAAAGAAAAAGAAAAGATAACTCTTGTAACCTATGGACTCCTCTCATTCCTTTGTAAAATAACCCTTCCGCACTTATAAAAAAATCTTTCAGCAATAAAAAGTTTTCAACACTTTGGTAACACTCTTCGTTCTTTAAGGGCTTTCACGAAAGGGAATAGCTGAGTAGGCTACATTAAGGTATGAATTCTTCTCAATTGATATTATAATTATGGTAAGATATGTTCTTATTTTGAAAAATAATCCAAAAGACTTTTAATTGGCGCTAAGACAGTTTCAAGCTTTTGAAGCTGTTGTGTAAGTCCCGTTTTTGTCATTTGTCGAAAATTGAGGTGAGGAAAGTTTTCCAAACACATTAATTTTAAACAACCATACTATACTTGGTATAATATTGATAAAAAGAGAGCATATCAAACCAGAATTATATATCTTTTATTGTTAATTTTATTCATATTCATATGTATACTAAACAACTTAGTACCGAGTAAGATTAAGTTTATAAAATTTATCTGTGACTGTTTATGCAAAAAAAATTCTTATATCAATAAATAAAATTTATGGAATATACAAGATTACAAATATAAAATAATATTTGTACGCTTAGACAAAATATAAACAAAAATTTAAGAAAAGAAATAAAAACCCATACAAATTATCAAGAATTTCTTGACATCTCAGAATAATTAGCTAGAGAAATTGTAGAAAAAATACAAGTTCAAATTACTTTAGAACAATTAAAATATAGTATTCAAAAACTAATTGTTTAAAAGAACTTGAAGTAGACTATCATTATAAATATTTTTCAACTCTGTTAATGTATGTTAAAGATAGAATCCTTAGAATTATATATTTCTATAAATAAACTATTGCAAACTATAAAGAAAGAGAAAAATTATATTTTTCATACAGAAGGACTCAAAATTATTCACACATTTATCAAATAATACAACCCAATAACATGTTTAAAATAAGCACAATAGAAAAATCTATCAAATACCATAAAATACTAAAATATCTTTATAAATATGAACTTAAAAGAATTAGATAAATATTTTTCTCGGTAAGTGCATATGCTAACATTTTGCCTAAAAAAATACGTACTCTCCTTCTATATATATATATATATTTATTTATTGTGTTAAGTGCAAATTCTCCAACACTTTGCGTGAAGCCTCGCACTGATATTTGCGTGATATTTGCGTAAGGTAGCCCATCAAGTGGCCGACAGACAAAAGAATATGGAACGGCCACACCTAGTTGCTTTTTTTGACCATTTAATAATCTTATTATTAATTATTGGAAAGAATTTAGCATTAATAATACAATAATTCGAAGCATCGTAGTAATTGTCATTCATGCACCCCTTTTTTCTTTAAGGTATTATCAATGCACTTTGTGATACAAACTCCTATATAATATTTCTTTCGATTCTAAATAATTTCAACTTGTCTACCCAACTTAAATTATTTAGAATAATAATATATGTATCGAAAATATATATTAAAAATTTATACCGAATTATATTGTGTAGTTAACAATTAACTATATCATCACACTTTTTTTCCCTACAAAATAGGGTGATATGACGAATTGTTAACTACGTAATACAATTTGGTACAAATTTTTAGTACATATATTATTACTCAATTATTTACTAAGTGATAATTGAGTAAAATGTACTCATTTTTCTCTACTATTAATGTTATTATATATCCTCCTTAATGCTAATGTATTAATTTAAATAAACAAAACTTATTCTGAAACGAATTGAAGGGAATGTATCTTACTCTTCCTACACATATGTTTCATATTTATGGATTAATATCGTACTCCGTGTGATTATTAGTAATGGGGTCACTTGTATTATGTGATGGTAAAAAAGTGTTGTCCACTTATAATTTGAGATATCGGATAATCACAAAAGTAAATGTATCATTCTAACGTCACTCGTATTATTAGGGACAAAAGTAGAGCAAGAATTAGTATTAGCATTTTTAGCAAATTATATTTCATCATAGTTTGAAAAGGTAATTTTTTTTTTCTTCTAACAAATTAGGTATATTATTCGTGAATGGTGTAACACCTTATAACTTTCACATTTCTGCTTCAAATAATAGACTTATTTATAAAACAGTTAATTGCCAAATCAATCGACTTATTCAATAGGCAATAATTTCTTTAAAATGTGACACATATCCCACTATGGTGTATACATCACCAAGTCTGGTGATTCCACACCAGAGCATCCACACCTAGAATGAGAGAGAGAAAATAAGAAGAGGCAAGATGAAACACCAAGTGTTAGCCAAATTTGAGCTCGTGCATGTGGTATTATGACATTCTAGACGGCTTCTAATGCGTTTCTACGTCTAAATTAGTAAGTATTCCTCTGTTATCTGGAGATCTATTCCAAATTTTCGAGTTCTCGAGACTCTTGAGTTGAAAACAAGCCCAAATTCGATGTTTTTTCAACAAAATCATGAGGACAAGATACATTTGACGAAACTTTTCTCTTCCCGAGATAGTCCAGTCTTGCATGTGACAAATATGACACCGAGAGACCTTTGCAATAGCTAATTAAGTTTTTAAAATCGGTTTCAATGATGAAACAAACTATTTTTGATGAAATCATAACAAATCAGTCGACTGATGTATTGAATTAATCGACTGATATAGTTGGGCAGAACTAGAATTGAGCTACATGTGCTTATTTATCAATGCTAAACCTCCTGCAACTTAAGCAACTCTATAATTTAGACGATACCTTGCAGCGATAGTATGACGTGTGAGAAAAATCAAAACTAAGGCTAGTAAATTTATGTGGCAACTTCAGTTACATGTTAGTTACGGGTAATAGGCCATATAGTAATTATTGTATCATATATGCATGCTATTGGGTGTAAATTGCATGGTGTATGGCATATCATGTTGTGCGCATTGTGCGCAAAATATATAGATAGAGTATAAGAAGTAACGAATGACGTAAATGTTTGTTAAAATGTGCGATGATGTGTTATATGGCGAGATGTGTATTTTAGTAATACTAGTTGGAAAATACAGTATGACGTTCTGTGAAAATATGACGAATTTGTGAACTAAGGGCCATGTATGTCATTTTTGTGAAATAAAGTTAATTTGTGGAAAATAAGGGCTATGCAGGCCACTTTTTGAAAATAAAATATTTTGTGAAATTTTTTTTCGGGCGGACGGTAGACTTTCGTTCAAGTTTTGTTTCGGTCTCACAAGAGGTTCAGGGTATGGAGGGAGACCCAGTAAAACTTTTATGCATAAAATCTCGATGAATTGTGGTATCCAGTTGTGTGTGTATTTCCCAATATAATATTATACCCGGAATAAGCGTTGTGTTGATATCTGGCTAAGGTGTTTTGTGTACATATTTGTGGTGGATTTGATGCTATGTGGATATGATGTGTGATATGTTTTTATTCATACTGTAACTAGCGTAGGTAATACGTTTCGTAAACTATTCTCATCTGCCTTTTGTTCATTAATTGGCAGATCGAGAAAATGGCATTTTAAGTGCACAAGCAGTAGACGAGACAACTCCTCATTGGAGCTTGAGGTGTACTTATCTTGTTGTCTGTTAAAACACGATATTAAGTTGAAGAATTTGTGTACAAGGAAAGGGAATTTCCTAAGTTGTGTATTTCATGACGTGTCGAGCCATTTTATTTAAAGCTTTTGTACTTCAAAGGCTCCTATATTTTGTAAGACTAGAACTGTGTAAGATAAAATTTATGTGGTGTTTGGTGCATTAGGAGTGCTGCATGGTGAGGAAGTTGGTATTGTTGATAGTTCTGGTTTCGATCTCACGTAAAATTATATGACATTTTTCAAAAATCTCGTGCGCGTTGAACCATCGGATTCTGGAAACGTGGCAAATGAAATAACTAATTGGTATGTTAGGTCATCGGAGGGAGAACGATTGCAGGAGCGAGAAATGTAGTGCGAGAGTAATAGAGGTTAAAATGCCTAGGGTAAAGAGATCGTATGCGAGAGCGAAGAAAATGAACGAAAGCAGAGCTGGAGCAATTATGCGCCACGTATATCCATATGGCCACCTAGGGTGAGAAGTTGAGAAAAGGGTGTTTAAGTAATTTGCATAAGTATTGTTCTGTCACCTCAATCTGACACTAGGTGCACGAACCCTAGATTCTTTGCAGAAAGAGAAATGAGTAGACCCACTACTATTTCACACAAATATTAGTCAGTTACTGTTTGATCATGTGTGTACGCTAAAAACAAACAAGAGTCAAGTCATCTAATTAATGTTAAATGTAACTCAACCATAGTTTAAAAAATTCAATTATGCTATAAAATATTTATTCACGTGACATTCTATTTTACATGATGCAAATATAGAACTTAATCATTAAATGAAATACTATACGCTATGTAAGCACGATCTACCAGATTAACTTATAATACATATTTTTGCCTACAAAAAGAGATATAAGCAAATGAAGAAGGAAGCTCGACAGAGACAAAAGAAAAGTGCTCAGGCATAGAAAGAAAGATCATGAAAGAGAAAAACAAAATAAAAAAATAAGAGTGAGAATTGGTCTAGCTTGATCCATATTTTTTAGTTTTATTTTATATATTGTATCATATTGTAATATCTCTCTTTCTATAAATAAAAGTATACACCGGTATTAGCCCCGTAGACTAAGCCCAAGTTAAAAATTTTAACTTAAGACCGAACCACATAAATCTTGAACTCTTATTTTACTTTCTTGTAGAGTATTATATCTAGTTTTTAGCATGATTCATAACACGTTATCAACATGAGTCTCTACCAAAAAAATATTGTTAGACTCTACAGAAAATTTTATAAATTTGTCAAGATTTATATTTGAGCTTTTGAAGAAAAATAAATTATCGTAGCATCATAGCTAAACACAACTTGTTAGTCAAATTAATTATTTTTCTTATTTTTCTTCGTTGAAAATTTTAATTTACTATGCCGTGGGCATAGTTTTTTTTTAGTTTGAACTATGAAGAAAATATTATAAGTTAAGCACAGAAAAATTTGGCCACATACGAGCTTTTGAGTACAGGAGTAATGAAATCTAACAAGGGAAGTAATTTTATTATTTTGTGAAATATTTATTCGAGATATGTTTCAGGTTAAAAATATGGTGATTTTATGCTACACCATGAATCGAGCAGTTATGAACAAACTTGTTTAACATCTCTACCGTAGCTTGAAAAATGAGGTGTCAATGGAAATAATGGGCAAATGGATCAATCATTGCCCGTGCCATCCAAATCTTTGGCGCTGCCCATGCTGGAATATTTTCAGGCACAAAAGGGAAGTACTTTTATAAAAGTTTTGAATATTAATTTTATCATTGAAATTTTATGGATTTG
>MKEJ01062803.1:0-11990 GCA_001753735.1 Embelia ribes
GAAATAATTCCAGAAGCCAATGAATTAGGTTAGCTATTTCTTAACTGTTTATTTAGCTATTTTGTTATTGTTTCATAACCGTTTCGTAATTGTATCATAACTTAATTATTTATTTCTGAACTTAAAGGTAGGGATTGTTCTTCATTCTTATATAGAACAATATAGTAGTTTAAAGTGCTTAATAAATGTTTTTTAGCTATTTTGTAATTGCGTATTCAATATTGTATAAGTTTATTTCATAATTGTTTTGTAGTAGCAATTTCGTTCTTAACTTGTAGAAGGGGATTGTTCTTCAATCTTATATAGAACAATGTAGTTTAAAGTGCTTATGTACTGTTTCTTAACTATTTTGTAATTATTCCTGCATTTCTTAACTGAAGAATTTCTTTTCTGAACTTGCAGGGGTTATTTTTGTCATCATAGTTTAGTTGAATATATTATGTTATATGTAGTTGGACAATGTAGTAGTTTATTCTTTTATATTTTTATGTAAATGTAAAGTGCTTTGTATATGTGTGTCTTATGTTGCGAAACACTTACTGTACACCCTAATACATTGACAAAACAAATACATGGACAAAACAAAAATATAAAGCATATAAATTCTTCCCTAATTCACTAACACTGACTGCACTATTTCATCAACATGAACTCACGTTGAGGTTCATCACCACTTTGAGAGCATTTAAGCAACAAAAATATGAGAACACAAATAGCAATGAACAACCAGAGTTTTAATTTTCCTAATTCTTACTTCAACTCTCAATTTCTCATCCTCCTAACATTAATCCTCCGAAGCAAGCCTGGAATCAAAACCCTAGCACGATTACAGATCTGTCCATCAACCCACTTAAAGTATCCGCAATGATTAGTGGCACAACACAAAAATCTTCTACTTGTGTTTTGATTAGTCCATGTTGTTTGCTGGACTACAACAGCTTGTGTATTATAATTGCAGAGCTCTATTCATATACAATAATTATAAGATAAAGAGAAAGAAATATAAGACAAAGAGAAATATACATATATATATATATATATATAGTGAAAATAAGAGATATAAATATATAGAAGAAATGGCATGAAAAAGGAGGGAAAATGGGAGAGAAAAATTGGAGGGAAAAAGTAATAAAAATGTGACGAAACAGTAATGAAACACTGACACACTTGACGAAAAGAGTTACGAAAGAGTGTATAAATTTTGACAAAAAAACTGTAGCAAATAATACCAAAGAACTGACTAAATGTCTTATTTTATAAGATATTCTTGTTTTATAAAATAAATAAATGAGCAAATCTTTCTTAACTATTTCTTTACTCTTTTTTCATTTCTTTTTTAACTTTCGACAGAGTTTCTAAACACTTTCTTAACTATTTATTTTTCATTTTCGTTCTTAACTTTCTGTAGTTTCTTAATTGACTACAGTGCTAAAAAACTGACTAAATTGTGAATAACATAAAAAATCAATTATCAAATAAATGGTTGCTACAAATATTAGTCCACTAAATGTGAAGTCCACTAAATAAGCAAATAAAACAAATGAGCAACTGGGAAAATAAAACAAATGAAGTTCATTAATTTATACCTAAATCGGCCAAAGGAGGTTGTAAAGATGATGCTTGAGCCTTTGTAGATGCTGATGCGTTTGTATTTTTATTTTTCTATGTTCTTGAGGCTTTGATGGTGGCTTGTGTTGATGGTGTAGACATCGTATAACTGCAAGTGGACCTATTATGCCCATAATTACCACACGAGCTACAATGTTTCGGTATCTTTGGAAGCTCACTATTGGATTGCTTTCTCTTTATTGTAGGCCATCCTTTCGTCACTTTCATCAGGGGTTTTATACACTTCAGTTGCTTGATCTAGTCCGCAATATCCCAATTAACATTATCAACTGGATATACTATCTTTGCATACTAATTCACCCATGCTCTTGTCTTGTAATACCTAAATCAATTAAGAACCAGACAAAAGAATGTAAAGAACTTTTTAAAAATACTTAAGAAACACCTAAGAATCAGTAAAGAAATAGCTGAAACAGTCAAGAAAATAAATATTTTTTGAACTATTTTTTAACTCGTTTTCTAACAAAACACACTATTTCTGAACTCATTCTTATCGATTTTTTAACTTACTTGCTAACAAATACACTATTTCTTAACCATTTTTTAGCTATTGCTTAACTCATTCCTTTCTATTTCTAACAAACAAACACGCTTGGATAATGAAATTTATGTTACAAAAACATAGATAAGCTGTATAGAATTTCTCACTTTGAGCATAGGTTATGTACATCCTACTTCCTGACACGAGCAACAACTAATGCATGTCTATAGGGAAGCCCTATGAGATAAAAAATGCTACAAGTACAAGTCTTGCACTCTAAGTCAAATTCCGCATTATTTCTATCGTCTTGCACGAAATACTCAATATTATTTGGTGAATAAATAGTGAATCCTATGCCCTTTTTGAAATCATCTTGGAGCTTTTAATCATAATGTGTAGCTATCTAAGTATCATTATTGGATAATAACTGTCTCATTTGTTGAAACCATTCTTGTCAAGTAAACCTTAAGAAGTCAACCATAGTTGAGATTGAATATCTTCTAGCATGCCTACTTAAGCTATTGAAGCTCTCAGCATAATTGCTAGTCATGATATTATACCGTATACCTGGAAAATATGCCCGGCTTTATCTTTCGAAGCCATTTGTCTCTAAATAATTTGCTATTCGAGGATCTTTTGCCCTGATTTTTTGAAAATGACGCTCAAATTTTAAAACCCGATATGCATTAGTTGCCCAATCAAACTCAATATGATAGTTATCGGTCTTGAACTTTGCTATGAAATTCATTTTTAGGTGGTACGTGTAAGCTCCATGGTGTGCTTCTGGAAAAAATATAGGATAAAGCAACTACAATACTTTGGTGTCTATTTGATACAAATACAAAATTTGGAGCAAACCCAATTGCTAACTTTAATTTCATCATGAAATAATTATAGGAATCGTTATTCTTAGAGCCCACAATCCCAAATGCGACCGGATATAGTGCTCATTTGTATCCAATACTATGGTAGCCAACATATGACCTCCAACTTTGTGTTTAAGGAAACAACCATCAACACATAATATAAGACGAATATAAGATTTGAACCCCTGGATTGACACACCCAGAGACATAAACATGTACATGATAATAGGAAGTTATTTAAAAGATGACTAGTTTGTAAGAAATAGTACATGAAAATTGATTTAAATTAGTGTAGAAAGAGTAGTGAAAGAAATACTGACGAAAACATAACGAAATACTAATAACTATTGAGAAACAACGATGAAACAATGAAGAAGCAGAGGCAATTATACCTGAAATGCCCATATTCATCTGTTTTCAAATCCGTAACCGTGCCATCATTTATCTTCCGTAACATATGTAAGTATGATAGCAGTTTCTCAAAAGAACCCTCAACAGTTCCTCTAATATCAACCAAGGTCTTTTCCCTAAACCTCCAAGCTATATGACAACTTATATCAAGACCGTACGTTTGTTTCATATAAGCCATTATCTCCTTTGACGAGTGTTCTTTGCGATGGTTGTAGTATTTGCCCATAATGGTATCCCTAATAACCTAAGTTGTTGCTTGTCTACTATCATGTTGCCTCGACATGATTGAACAATTGTGGTTATATACACATGCATGCACCTCAAATAACTTAGACTTGTCTACTTTTATAGCTCGTAATCTCCACATGCAATCTATAACATGACACTTCAGAACCAAAAGTTTTTCTATTGACTTTATTACTTTGAAATCAAATTTCATGGGCAATGCATACTTATGTGCCTTCAGTCGAAGTTCACTCTTATTCTCAAACAAAACACCTACTTCAAATGGACATGCAAGAGGTACTATCGCCATCATCGGGTTTTCTTCTTGCATTTCTCAAATGAATCAAACATAAAAATTGTAGTAGATGATGCTTCACCACTTGGAGTAGGTGGTGTAGATGTAGATGATTTCCTATTATGGGTGCTATTTTGTGCCTCGAGTGTATCAGGATCAGGATCCCCAATCCGTTTTGAGGGCAATACTACTGTAAACTCTTTCCTCACCTACATAGCCATTGGGACCTAAGCTCCAGTTAATCCATTGTTGTTGCCCAAATTCATCTTTAGATGTTAGCACATAAGTTTGTACTGTTTCCTGCTCATTTCCAAACTGTTGTCCAACCACTGAGGGGATATTGTTTTCTTGATTTTTAAGTGCTTTAATTTGCTTCTCTACTAAAGAGATACACGAAGGAATTGACACTACGGGTTGTAGAGCATTTCTTCATAAAATGAAGTTAAAATCATCGTCTGTCTTGATCACAATAGGAATATTTCCTTTACTTTCCAACTTATACTTCACCTTAATCACTAAATCATATTTGCATTTGTCAACCTCAATTACTTAATAAAGAGTTCACTAAATCATCGTCTGTCTTGATCACAATAAGAATATCTGCTGATGAATTTGATTGTAAATAAAAAACTAAGAATTTGTTAACAAACAGCTATGAAACAGTTAATAAAGAGTTCAGAAACTAAAAATTTGCTAACAAACATATAAAAAAGAGTTAAGAAACCTTAAATGATTGTAAGAATATCAAATCTTACACTTAATAATATCAAATCTTACCGGACGAAAGAAAGAAAAACCGTGCGAGAGAGAAAGAAATCGTGTGAGTGACAGAGAAAGAAACTGTAAGAGAGAGCTCAATCATGCGAGTGAGAGAGAGAAACCGTGCGATAAAGAGAGAGAAACTGTGCGATAAAGCGAGAGAGAAACCAATGAACAAAAATGAGAGAGAGAACTCAGAGAGAGAGAGAGAGAGAGAGAGAGACTTGAGAGTGAGAGGGAGAAATAAAAAGGAATAAAAATGTACAAAAGATTATATTTTATAAATATAATTAAATACAAATCATTTATCCAATTTGATATGTTTGCAGTATCCTTTTGAGCAATTTACCCCTCCCTCCCTGCAACCTCGTGTTTGCAATCGGGAGGGCTTTCTTTTGAGTCTCTCTCCCTCTCTCTCTCTCTTGTGTCCCCTAACAACATGTATGAGTATGAAGATGCTTCTTGTTCGTGCGTGTTTCAGAACCCCACCCTAGCTTATTAGATTAGATTAGAGCAACTGGAGAGAGAGAGAGAGAGAGAGAGAGAGAGAGAGGGGATCATAGTGAGTATTACTATTATTTAGATTAGATTAGTTATGCGTGGGGTTGTGCATCCGGGTGGTCCTCTACCATCGGCAGAAGCAGTAGCAGTAGCCCTAAGACAACTCTTGAAACACTACACAAGCAGCAGCAGCAGCTGCAGGAGGAGGAGGAGCTCTTCTTCTTCTTCTTCTTCTATTTTGCCCCCCCTTGATTATTACTATTACTACTACTACTGCTATTACTACAGATCATCATCATTATCATCAACATCGCAGGAGGGGGAGGGGTGGAAACACAAGGAACCACCCTCTTTTTACTTCAAAAATATTTCTTATTATGATGATCACACTAGTTGTCGTCATCATCGTCGAGTACCGGCAGCCCAGGCAGGGATATTGGGACTACGACGAGACTGCTTCATTCCTCCTCATTATTACAACCAACATCCAAGAAGAAGTAAGTAACCAACCAAACACCCTCCCTCCCTCTTCTTTATGCTTACATCATTCACATCAATGTTTCTAAACACTAGATTCCTCTCTTTTTATTTCTCATTTGACAAAAATCAAATAGCTGAAACCAGTCCAGTCTCATATCAGTCTTTCTAAATATTCTCAATGGAGAAATTTACCATTCACTATTTCTCAATTAAAAAATTCAAGCAAAACTGAAATAAAAGCATTGGTTTATAATTTTCATCTGAAACATTGGTGTGAGCGGTTTCTAAAATTGGGATTTCTACTAGGACAAATGAGTTTCTAGGGTGTAATGTAGAAATTAATTGAGAAAGGCCAGTGGGAATGCTCTTACATGGTAAACCCCCCCTTTCTCCCTGCATCTCCTGCCTGCCACCATATCTCTTGCTTTGCTAATTCTATTTCCGTTTCTCTTGTAGATTTTTTCACACGACCTAAAGAAATCAAGAATATACCTCTTCAAGATGCTCATAGGTAAATAAAAAACAAAACAGCCTTACTTATTGTATTTGTTGCAATTCGGCTTCAGCTTCTGGGCAAGCTTAATGCTCCATTTGGTGGGTGGGAGGATTCCTTGCACAAAACAAAATCTCCGTGGCAAAAACTCATGGTCGCAAGAGTAACATTTTCTCTCTTGGAATCCTTGCACCAACTGAAGCATAAGGCTTAAACAATTAGAATAAGGGATTACCTAATTTTCATCATCTTAATACTTGTTTTTTTTCTTCTTTTGGAATTGTTTATGCTAGCCAGCGAGCAGTCACAACAGCACTATGGTGCAACTTTCTTGTCTTTTCTTTAAAGTTTGGGGTCTGGTTATCCACTTCTAGCCATGTCATGTTGGCTGAAGTTGTTCATTCAGTTGCTGATTTTGCAAATCAGGTTTGCTCCCCACTGCTGTTTGTTCTCCTTTCTTCCATCTCACCACTTTCACAACAGTTCCTTTTCTTTTTATTCTTCTTACTCTTCTTCTTTTGGAAAACCACAAAAGTTAGAATCTAATAACTCAAAAGTTTTTTTTATATATGTAGGCACTTCTTGCTTATGGCTTGAGCAGTTCCAGACGTGCCCCTGATGCTCTCCACCCGTGAGTGTCTCTTTCGGTAACTCACTTTGGCTAATGCTGCATGTTCATTAAACTAGCCTATTCTGGATATCTTCTTACTAGGATGGTTCTCACATTTCCTTACTGGACAACCGTTCAACTAATGAAAAAAGAGTAGCTTTCATGCAAATGTACTTTCTCAGATGGTTTTCACTTTCCCTCGTTGCACGCCTAAGGCAAGGAGATCCCCTTTCTCCTCACCTTTTGTTCTATGTATGCATTTGTTGTCCTAAATTCTGAAAGACTACTCATCTATGCTTTGCTGATGATTTGATGCTTTTTGGTAGAGGGGATATGGCTACTGCTAACATTTTGTAGTAGAATGTTACCATTTTTTCTCAATTATCAGGTTTGGAGCCTAATCCGCATCTTTTTCTCTGGGATAAATCCTTCTACTATGGACCAAATAACCAACCTATTTGGATTTCAAGTAGGATATCTCCCTATGACATACCTTGGGGTGCCTCTAATATCTAAAAATTTGAAGCTTGTGGACTGCCTTTCATTGATGGATAGGATAACTACTAGAGTTTCTTCATGGACTAGCAGGTTCTTGCCTTTTGCTGATAGGCTTTAACTGATCAAGACTGTTCCTTTTAGTGTGCAAAGTTACTGGTGTGCTCAAATTTATTTTGCCTTCCAAAGTAATTAAATCCATAGAGCAGTTGCTAGCTAGATTTTTATGGTCAGGTATTGAGATGAGAAGTATGGGGCCAAGGCAGCTTGGGCAGATCTTACGCACCCTTCAGTGGAAGGGGGTCTGGGTATTAAGAGGATTCAGGATTGGAACTTAACATACATGGGCAGATGCATCTGGCAGTTGTGCAATCATTTTCACCTTTCCCTTTGGAAAGACTGGGTCCAACTTAACGTTATAAGGGACCACTCCCTTTGGATAGTGAAAATTCCATCGATACTTCAGTTAAGGCCTTTATTCAGGCCTTATAACACTATGAAGTTGGGTAATGGCCTATCTACATCCTTCTGGTATGACTCTTGGCTCCCTGTTGGCCCTCTAAACCGTATTCCAAATCAGAGACTCATTTATGAATCAGAATTGCACGTCAAAGCTAAGGTGAGTGATATTATTCAAAATGGAAGTTGGGCTTGGTCTTTTAATATCACCTATAAAGTGCTTGATCTCAATGGTATTCCTTCCCCAAGTACCAATAGAGAGGATAGTGCAGTTTGGGTCCTTGATCATTCTAAAGCATTCTTAGTCAAATCTGTGTGGGAACAATTTAGGCATAAGAGTTGTGGGTTCCTTGGGCTCACTTGGTTTGGTTTGGTAAGAGTATTCCGAAATGCAGCTTCATATTGTGGGTTGTTATCAAGGAGAGACTTTCTACTATTGACAGATTACAAGATATGGGGTTTCATCAAGCCTACAGATGTATCTTGTGCAAATGTAACGAGGAAACTATTGACCATCTATTCTTTCAGTGTACATTCTCTAAAGGAGTGTGGCTAGTGCTTATTGGGAAGGCTGGCCAACCTACAATATGAAGACATGAAGCTGAAGAAAAGCCAATTAAGTTTTGAATTGATCATATTTGTTTTTTGATTTCTCCTAGACTTATTTGTTTTTTGATTTCTGCTAGACTTAATACTGTGTCCAATGTACCCAGAAATGGTAGGATTTTGCAGATTCAGTGTTTGTGGAAGCTGAACCCTCAATTTTTTAGATTTTGTTAGGGTAGCTTCCACTATTTTCTCTCTCTTTTTATAGTATTTTGTCCCTCCTTGGAGATGTTGGGGTTTTGGCCTCTGTTCTGGCTCTTTGTTGCTATAAATCATACATTCCAAAAAATAAAAAAAGAAAGTAGATTAACTGGGTTTCATGCTTTGGATAGAAAGTTCACACAAACAATTTTTGTTAGAGAAATATATGCTATAGTTTCGTGGATGGGCTCAATTTTCTTTTCCCTGCTGTTCATAGGTATGGTTATTCTAAAGAAAGATTCGTATGGTCCCTAATATCTGCTGTTGGCATATTCTGTCTTGGCTCCGGTGCTACCATTGTGCATGGCGTACAACACTTGTGGACTTCACATGTAAGTTATCAATTGAATATCTTTCTGACAGATAGTCTCCAATACTGTGAATAAATGATATTTTATTTTATATACTAGTTTTATTGATTTATAAACCTGATTATTCAGCCCCCTGAAAACATTCAATACGCAGCTCTGGTTATTGGTGGCTCATTCCTTATTGAAGGTGCAGTTGCATTGAAGCCTGCTATATTGTCATATACGACCCAGAAACTGTCAACTCTTGGCTTTAATTTCATTTTTGTCACCTCATTGTATGGTCTTTCTTTAGGTGCTTCTCTTGTCGTGGCCATAGATGCAGTCAGGAAGGGTGCAGCATCGGAGGGTATGAAACTAAGAGACTATATATGGCGTGGTCATGATCCCACGGCTGTTGCAGTTATGACAGAGGTCATACTTTCTTCATCTTTTCTTTATGGGTGTTATGATAGTGTTTGTGGTAGGAATTTAACCAAGCTCTCCCTTGACAAATTTAACAACAGAGGAATGAGATTCAAAATGTAATTTGTGTTAAAAAGGGATGGTAGAGGAGCATCTGAACTTCTTTTCTTTCTCCTGCTTTGGAGTTGCAGGCTATGTGAGTTATAATGTTGGTTGTTTAGTTGAGGATGTTGTAGATGTAGAGCACGGCTAGGTTGCTCTCCTTTTCCCACTGCATGCGGTTGTTGTTGTTAAGTTTTTGAAAGTTTACATGCTACACCCCTCTTTCGAAGGGGAAAAGTTTGGATCCCTACTCTAGTGGGTTAGAGATATTACTTTGTAAGCCTTCTCTTTATGTAGCTTCGGTGCGAGTTAAACTTAAACTTCGCTCCTCAGCCTTGGAATTTGGTTACTTATTTCCTTTTCAAAGAGGTCGCATCACATTTGTGGCAGTACTTATTCAATTGTTTTTTCCTCCTAAAAAGGGATAATGAAATTGATGATGACGTATCCCAAGTCACACAATTAGCCTTTCAGTGTTTGCATACGGTAGGCTACAAACTCGGGATCATAATCCCAGCCACTTAAATGGCTTTTTGTACCCTTTCTATGAACCCAATCATACCTGATCATTTGCAATTTGTAGGTGAGAGCTAAAGCGCAACATTGTGTGCTCGAACCTGCATTGCCATGGAAGCATTTGCAGTACTTTCAGCATCTGGGTCATTTGTTGTTGCTTGGAATCGTTTTTTTTTTATCTTTTCGAATTCAATATATCGTTAGGATTTTCTTTCAAGACATACTATAGAATATGTCAAGTGTAATTTTAATTTTTTTGATAATCTATGTGTTTAAAGGCTACAAATAGCACGTAGAATTCTTGTTATTTTTAATACTGCAACATATTCATGCTTTATTTGCTTGTTGTTCATCAACTGCTTAAAATGCTGCCTTATATACAGGATGGAGCTGCGGTAACTGGACTTCTTATTGCGGGTGCTTCGTTGGTTGCAGTTAATGCCACTGGAAATGCAATTTATGACCCCATTGGTTCAATAATAATTGGAAACCTTCTTGGAATGGTAACTGATGTGCTTATTCTTCATTGTCTATAAAATTTATATGTTTATATTTTTTTATTATTTTTTTACAATGTACTTGACAAACCATGCTCAATTCTTCCTGGACTGTCAATTTAGAAAGTTCTATGCCAAATTAGCAAGGGCCGTAATCAATTGTGGCACTTGAAGTTTTTTCCATGACCGTTACTATTGATTGGCATTGCATACAGCAGAAGTTCATTTTCTTTTTTTAAAAAAATTATTTTCTTCTTAATGTTGTGAAGAAACTTTAGGTGTGTCTTATGCTATAGTTTTCTCCAGGTCGCTGTATTTCTCATTCAAAGGAATCGTCACGCTTTAATTGGTAGAGCAATGGATCAGCACGACATGGAAAGGGTTCTTAATTTTCTGAAAAATGACCCGGTAAAACCTTTGAGTGGTTCTTACCATAACCTAGTAACACCCATTTTGGTAACAAATGGAGCTTTGGTGCAGGTGGTTGATGCTTTATATGACTGCAAGAGCGAGGTGATTGGTCCAGGATTTTTTAGATTCAAGGCTGAAATAGGTCAACTTTTTTGACATATCCATTTTTATACTTTTCCCCGGTAGAGCATTGAAGTGAAGAAATTGCATTCAAGATATCCATTTCTTTGGTTTTGCAAGGCCTTCTGTTTAAATTGATGTCTAACTGAATTGGAGGAAAGTGTAGTAATGTTAGCTTTTGCTACAGATTTCAATGGGGTGGTGCTGGTGCAGAATTATCTGAGTAGGACGGGGCGTGAAGAGTGGGCGAGACAGGTGATTATTTTTCCTGTTACTTTTGCTGTGTTTGTAGTTTACTTGCCTGCACACATTTATACACTCTAGTCCATCCAGTTGCACATATCTTGCTTGATCATGTAATCATTGGGGTAGGGTTAATTTGGGTCTGTGGTGTGGTTTGTTTTAGTTAACTAGATTTGCTATCTGGGCTAAACCCTTGATTAGTGTCTGTGAGGGACATGTGTGGGGCTCCTCAATTGTTTCAACAGTGTTTTACGGAAGTTGTCGATTGTAAAAGTCGAATAGTATATGATGGTTGATTGCGAAAGATCAAAGTAAATGGTGGTGATAAGCAAAAACACCTATAGCACGGTGGTTATTCGCATGTTACCCTTATTATTACTTTGAACTTTTTTTGGGCCACAACAATAACGGAGGTTTTTCCTTCAACCCAATGTGCCATTCATTATATATTTGTGGTCCGGGCCATATGCAGGCATTAACTTCTATTGGTTGACTCAATTCATTGACCTCGTATGATGGTTACCATGAGGACCTAGAATGTTTGGTATTGCCAACCATAGAAGGGTATGAGTAAACCCACCGTTGTGCAGTTTTCCAATTCTTTATTTTTTATTTTTTTAATTTTTTATTCCCGTGTGTGTGTGTGTGTGCGCGTGTGTGTTTTACCCGTGTTCTATGAGAATGTAATACATTGTAGCAGCATGTTTGGTTAAATAGAGGTCTGAATGTAATTCTTCATTGCCATGCCCCATGCAGTTCAGAGAGGCTGCGGAGAAGAAGGATGATGCTGCATTGCTGAAGATCATGTCTAACTATGGTAGGCATCTTACAGCACTTGAACCAGCTAATCTATATAGATTATCTATTTTACAACATG
>MKEJ01062805.1:0-11456 GCA_001753735.1 Embelia ribes
AGCTGGATGGTTTTTATTAAATTCCTGTCGTTATGCTGTCCGTTTTTCGATTATTTATTGTGGTTGTTTATGGTTTGGGAGTATTATTGTGGATCTGTTTGGTTGTATATGAGTTTGGAGATTGGTAACACACTCGCAACCCCGGGTTCCGGGTGCTTGGGATTCGGGGGCGCGACAATATATATGTGTATCTTATATTGCGAAACACTTACTATACACTCTAATACATTGAAAAACAAATACATTGACAAAACAAAAATAGATAACATATAAATTATTGCCTAATTCACTAACACTGACTGCACTATTTCATCAACATGAACTCACGTTGAGGCTTATCACTACTTTGAAAGCATCTACACAACAAAAACATGAGAACACAAATAGCAATGAACAACCAGAGTTTCATTTTCCTAATTCTTGCTTCAGCTCTCAATTTCTCAGCCTCCATAGCATTAATCCTCTGAAGCAAGCCTGGAATCAAAACCCTAGCACGATCACAAAGTTGTCCTTCAACCCACCTAAAGTACCCGCAACAACTAGTTGCACAACTCATAAATTTTCTACCAGTCTTTTGATCAGTCCATATTGTACATTGAACATGCAGCAACTCGTATGTTACAATTGCAGAGCTCCATTCATATACAACAATTATAAGACAAAGAGAAAGAGATATAAGAGAGAGAAAGACATAGATATATATAGAGCGGGAAGAAAGTGAAAAAGGAGGGAAAATGGGAGAGAAAAAATGGCGGGAAGAAGTGACGAAAACATGACAAAATAGTAACGAAACATTAACACACTTGACGAAAGAGTTATGAAAGACTGCAGAAATCCTGACCAAAACTGCAGCTGACTACAGTGCTAAAAAACTGACTAAATTGTGAATAAAATAAAAAATCAATTATCAAACAAATGGTTGCTAAAAATATTAGTCCATTAAAATGTTAGTACACTAAATATCTTATTGCATTCAGGAAATCAAAACATTATTTTAAAATATACTCTTGTTTTATAAAATACATAAATGAGCAAATAAAACAAATAAAGTTCATCAGTTTGTGCCTAAATCGGCCAGAGAAGGGTGTGAAGAAGCTGCTTGAGCCTCTGTAGATGTTGGTTCGTTTGCTTTTTCATTTTTCCATGCTCTTGTGGCTTTGACGGCAAGTGGACCTATTATGCTCATAATTACCATAGGAACTGCAATGTTTCGGTATCTTTGGAAGCTCACCATTGGATTACTTCCGCTTTGTTATAGGTCGCCCTTTCATCACTTTCACCAATGGTTTTGTGCACTTCAGTTGCTTGATCTTGTCCATAATATCCATTTAACATTATCAACTGTATATATTGTCTCTACATACGAGTTCACCTATTCTTCTGTCTTGTAATACCTGAATCAATAAAGAAACAAACAAGACAATGTTAAGAACCTGTTAAGAAACACTGTGAAAATAGTTAAAAGAAATAGCTAAGAACCAGTTAAGAAACAAACTGAATCACAGTGAAGAAATATCTGAAACAGTCAAGAAGCTGTATTTCTTAACTCATTTTCTAACAAAACACACTATTTCTGAACTCATTCTTATCGATTTTTTAACTTACTTGCTAACAAATACACTATTTCTTAACCATTTTTTAGCTATTGCTTAACTCATTCCTTTCTATTTCTAACAAACAAACACGCTTGGATAATGAAATTTATGTTACAAAAACATAGATAAGCTGTATAGAATTTCTCACTTTGAGCATAGGTTATGTACATCCTACTTCCTGACACGAGCAACAACTAATGCATGTCTATAGGGAAGCCCTATGAGATAAAAAATGCTACAAGTACAAGTCTTGCACTCTAAGTCAAATTCCGCATTATTTCTATCGTCTTGCACGAAATACTCAATATTATTTGGTGAATAAATAGTGAATCCTATGCCCTTTTTGAAATCATCTTGGAGCTTTTAATCATAATGTGTAGCTATCTAAGTATCATTATTGGATAATAACTGTCTCATTTGTTGAAACCATTCTTGTCAAGTAAACCTTAAGAAGTCAACCATAGTTGAGATTGAATATCTTCTAGCATGCCTACTTAAGCTATTGAAGCTCTCAGCATAATTGCTAGTCATGATATTATACCGTATACCTGGAAAATATGCCCGGCTTTATCTTTCGAAGCCATTTGTCTCTAAATAATTTGCTATTCGAGGATCTTTTGCCCTGATTTTTTGAAAATGACGCTCAAATTTTAAAACCCGATATGCATTAGTTGCCCAATCAAACTCAATATGATAGTTATCGGTCTTGAACTTTGCTATGAAATTCATTTTTAGGTGGTACGTGTAAGCTCCATGGTGTGCTTCTGGAAAAAATATAGGATAAAGCAACTACAATACTTTGGTGTCTATTTGATACAAATACAAAATTTGGAGCAAACCCAATTGCTAACTTTAATTTCATCATGAAATAATTATAGGAATCGTTATTCTTAGAGCCCACAATCCCAAATGCGACCGGATATAGTGCTCATTTGTATCCAATACTATGGTAGCCAACATATGACCTCCAACTTTGTGTTTAAGGAAACAACCATCAACACATAATATAAGACGAATATAAGATTTGAACCCCTGGATTGACACACCCAGAGACATAAACATGTACATGATAATAGGAAGTTATTTAAAAGATGACTAGTTTGTAAGAAATAGTACATGAAAATTGATTTAAATTAGTGTAGAAAGAGTAGTGAAAGAAATACTGACGAAAACATAACGAAATACTAATAACTATTGAGAAACAACGATGAAACAATGAAGAAGCAGAGGCAATTATACCTGAAATGCCCATATTCATCTGTTTTCAAATCCGTAACCGTGCCATCATTTATCTTCCGTAACATATGTAAGTATGATAGCAGTTTCTCAAAAGAACCCTCAACAGTTCCTCTAATATCAACCAAGGTCTTTTCCCTAAACCTCCAAGCTATATGACAACTTATATCAAGACCGTACGTTTGTTTCATATAAGCCATTATCTCCTTTGACGAGTGTTCTTTGCGATGGTTGTAGTATTTGCCCATAATGGTATCCCTAATAACCTAAGTTGTTGCTTGTCTACTATCATGTTGCCTCGACATGATTGAACAATTGTGGTTATATACACATGCATGCACCTCAAATAACTTAGACTTGTCTACTTTTATAGCTCGTAATCTCCACATGCAATCTATAACATGACACTTCAGAACCAAAAGTTTTTCTATTGACTTTATTACTTTGAAATCAAATTTCATGGGCAATGCATACTTATGTGCCTTCAGTCGAAGTTCACTCTTATTCTCAAACAAAACACCTACTTCAAATGGACATGCAAGAGGTACTATCGCCATCATCGGGTTTTCTTCTTGCATTTCTCAAATGAATCAAACATAAAAATTGTAGTAGATGATGCTTCACCACTTGGAGTAGGTGGTGTAGATGTAGATGATTTCCTATTATGGGTGCTATTTTGTGCCTCGAGTGTATCAGGATCAGGATCCCCAATCCGTTTTGAGGGCAATACTACTGTAAACTCTTTCCTCACCTACATAGCCATTGGGACCTAAGCTCCAGTTAATCCATTGTTGTTGCCCAAATTCATCTTTAGATGTTAGCACATAAGTTTGTACTGTTTCCTGCTCATTTCCAAACTGTTGTCCAACCACTGAGGGGATATTGTTTTCTTGATTTTTAAGTGCTTTAATTTGCTTCTCTACTAAAGAGATACACGAAGGAATTGACACTACGGGTTGTAGAGCATTTCTTCATAAAATGAAGTTAAAATCATCGTCTGTCTTGATCACAATAGGAATATTTCCTTTACTTTCCAACTTATACTTCACCTTAATCACTAAATCATATTTGCATTTGTCAACCTCAATTACTTAATAAAGAGTTCACTAAATCATCGTCTGTCTTGATCACAATAAGAATATCTGCTGATGAATTTGATTGTAAATAAAAAACTAAGAATTTGTTAACAAACAGCTATGAAACAGTTAATAAAGAGTTCAGAAACTAAAAATTTGCTAACAAACATATAAAAAAGAGTTAAGAAACCTTAAATGATTGTAAGAATATCAAATCTTACACTTAATAATATCAAATCTTACCGGACGAAAGAAAGAAAAACCGTGCGAGAGAGAAAGAAATCGTGTGAGTGACAGAGAAAGAAACTGTAAGAGAGAGCTCAATCATGCGAGTGAGAGAGAGAAACCGTGCGATAAAGAGAGAGAAACTGTGCGATAAAGCGAGAGAGAAACCAATGAACAAAAATGAGAGAGAGAACTCAGAGAGAGAGAGAGAGAGAGAGAGAGACTTGAGAGTGAGAGGGAGAAATAAAAAGGAATAAAAATGTACAAAAGATTATATTTTATAAATATAATTAAATACAAATCATTTATCCAATTTGATATGTTTGCAGTATCCTTTTGAGCAATTTACCCCTCCCTCCCTGCAACCTCGTGTTTGCAATCGGGAGGGCTTTCTTTTGAGTCTCTCTCCCTCTCTCTCTCTCTTGTGTCCCCTAACAACATGTATGAGTATGAAGATGCTTCTTGTTCGTGCGTGTTTCAGAACCCCACCCTAGCTTATTAGATTAGATTAGAGCAACTGGAGAGAGAGAGAGAGAGAGAGAGAGAGAGAGAGGGGATCATAGTGAGTATTACTATTATTTAGATTAGATTAGTTATGCGTGGGGTTGTGCATCCGGGTGGTCCTCTACCATCGGCAGAAGCAGTAGCAGTAGCCCTAAGACAACTCTTGAAACACTACACAAGCAGCAGCAGCAGCTGCAGGAGGAGGAGGAGCTCTTCTTCTTCTTCTTCTTCTATTTTGCCCCCCCTTGATTATTACTATTACTACTACTACTGCTATTACTACAGATCATCATCATTATCATCAACATCGCAGGAGGGGGAGGGGTGGAAACACAAGGAACCACCCTCTTTTTACTTCAAAAATATTTCTTATTATGATGATCACACTAGTTGTCGTCATCATCGTCGAGTACCGGCAGCCCAGGCAGGGATATTGGGACTACGACGAGACTGCTTCATTCCTCCTCATTATTACAACCAACATCCAAGAAGAAGTAAGTAACCAACCAAACACCCTCCCTCCCTCTTCTTTATGCTTACATCATTCACATCAATGTTTCTAAACACTAGATTCCTCTCTTTTTATTTCTCATTTGACAAAAATCAAATAGCTGAAACCAGTCCAGTCTCATATCAGTCTTTCTAAATATTCTCAATGGAGAAATTTACCATTCACTATTTCTCAATTAAAAAATTCAAGCAAAACTGAAATAAAAGCATTGGTTTATAATTTTCATCTGAAACATTGGTGTGAGCGGTTTCTAAAATTGGGATTTCTACTAGGACAAATGAGTTTCTAGGGTGTAATGTAGAAATTAATTGAGAAAGGCCAGTGGGAATGCTCTTACATGGTAAACCCCCCCTTTCTCCCTGCATCTCCTGCCTGCCACCATATCTCTTGCTTTGCTAATTCTATTTCCGTTTCTCTTGTAGATTTTTTCACACGACCTAAAGAAATCAAGAATATACCTCTTCAAGATGCTCATAGGTAAATAAAAAACAAAACAGCCTTACTTATTGTATTTGTTGCAATTCGGCTTCAGCTTCTGGGCAAGCTTAATGCTCCATTTGGTGGGTGGGAGGATTCCTTGCACAAAACAAAATCTCCGTGGCAAAAACTCATGGTCGCAAGAGTAACATTTTCTCTCTTGGAATCCTTGCACCAACTGAAGCATAAGGCTTAAACAATTAGAATAAGGGATTACCTAATTTTCATCATCTTAATACTTGTTTTTTTTCTTCTTTTGGAATTGTTTATGCTAGCCAGCGAGCAGTCACAACAGCACTATGGTGCAACTTTCTTGTCTTTTCTTTAAAGTTTGGGGTCTGGTTATCCACTTCTAGCCATGTCATGTTGGCTGAAGTTGTTCATTCAGTTGCTGATTTTGCAAATCAGGTTTGCTCCCCACTGCTGTTTGTTCTCCTTTCTTCCATCTCACCACTTTCACAACAGTTCCTTTTCTTTTTATTCTTCTTACTCTTCTTCTTTTGGAAAACCACAAAAGTTAGAATCTAATAACTCAAAAGTTTTTTTTATATATGTAGGCACTTCTTGCTTATGGCTTGAGCAGTTCCAGACGTGCCCCTGATGCTCTCCACCCGTGAGTGTCTCTTTCGGTAACTCACTTTGGCTAATGCTGCATGTTCATTAAACTAGCCTATTCTGGATATCTTCTTACTAGGATGGTTCTCACATTTCCTTACTGGACAACCGTTCAACTAATGAAAAAAGAGTAGCTTTCATGCAAATGTACTTTCTCAGATGGTTTTCACTTTCCCTCGTTGCACGCCTAAGGCAAGGAGATCCCCTTTCTCCTCACCTTTTGTTCTATGTATGCATTTGTTGTCCTAAATTCTGAAAGACTACTCATCTATGCTTTGCTGATGATTTGATGCTTTTTGGTAGAGGGGATATGGCTACTGCTAACATTTTGTAGTAGAATGTTACCATTTTTTCTCAATTATCAGGTTTGGAGCCTAATCCGCATCTTTTTCTCTGGGATAAATCCTTCTACTATGGACCAAATAACCAACCTATTTGGATTTCAAGTAGGATATCTCCCTATGACATACCTTGGGGTGCCTCTAATATCTAAAAATTTGAAGCTTGTGGACTGCCTTTCATTGATGGATAGGATAACTACTAGAGTTTCTTCATGGACTAGCAGGTTCTTGCCTTTTGCTGATAGGCTTTAACTGATCAAGACTGTTCCTTTTAGTGTGCAAAGTTACTGGTGTGCTCAAATTTATTTTGCCTTCCAAAGTAATTAAATCCATAGAGCAGTTGCTAGCTAGATTTTTATGGTCAGGTATTGAGATGAGAAGTATGGGGCCAAGGCAGCTTGGGCAGATCTTACGCACCCTTCAGTGGAAGGGGGTCTGGGTATTAAGAGGATTCAGGATTGGAACTTAACATACATGGGCAGATGCATCTGGCAGTTGTGCAATCATTTTCACCTTTCCCTTTGGAAAGACTGGGTCCAACTTAACGTTATAAGGGACCACTCCCTTTGGATAGTGAAAATTCCATCGATACTTCAGTTAAGGCCTTTATTCAGGCCTTATAACACTATGAAGTTGGGTAATGGCCTATCTACATCCTTCTGGTATGACTCTTGGCTCCCTGTTGGCCCTCTAAACCGTATTCCAAATCAGAGACTCATTTATGAATCAGAATTGCACGTCAAAGCTAAGGTGAGTGATATTATTCAAAATGGAAGTTGGGCTTGGTCTTTTAATATCACCTATAAAGTGCTTGATCTCAATGGTATTCCTTCCCCAAGTACCAATAGAGAGGATAGTGCAGTTTGGGTCCTTGATCATTCTAAAGCATTCTTAGTCAAATCTGTGTGGGAACAATTTAGGCATAAGAGTTGTGGGTTCCTTGGGCTCACTTGGTTTGGTTTGGTAAGAGTATTCCGAAATGCAGCTTCATATTGTGGGTTGTTATCAAGGAGAGACTTTCTACTATTGACAGATTACAAGATATGGGGTTTCATCAAGCCTACAGATGTATCTTGTGCAAATGTAACGAGGAAACTATTGACCATCTATTCTTTCAGTGTACATTCTCTAAAGGAGTGTGGCTAGTGCTTATTGGGAAGGCTGGCCAACCTACAATATGAAGACATGAAGCTGAAGAAAAGCCAATTAAGTTTTGAATTGATCATATTTGTTTTTTGATTTCTCCTAGACTTATTTGTTTTTTGATTTCTGCTAGACTTAATACTGTGTCCAATGTACCCAGAAATGGTAGGATTTTGCAGATTCAGTGTTTGTGGAAGCTGAACCCTCAATTTTTTAGATTTTGTTAGGGTAGCTTCCACTATTTTCTCTCTCTTTTTATAGTATTTTGTCCCTCCTTGGAGATGTTGGGGTTTTGGCCTCTGTTCTGGCTCTTTGTTGCTATAAATCATACATTCCAAAAAATAAAAAAAGAAAGTAGATTAACTGGGTTTCATGCTTTGGATAGAAAGTTCACACAAACAATTTTTGTTAGAGAAATATATGCTATAGTTTCGTGGATGGGCTCAATTTTCTTTTCCCTGCTGTTCATAGGTATGGTTATTCTAAAGAAAGATTCGTATGGTCCCTAATATCTGCTGTTGGCATATTCTGTCTTGGCTCCGGTGCTACCATTGTGCATGGCGTACAACACTTGTGGACTTCACATGTAAGTTATCAATTGAATATCTTTCTGACAGATAGTCTCCAATACTGTGAATAAATGATATTTTATTTTATATACTAGTTTTATTGATTTATAAACCTGATTATTCAGCCCCCTGAAAACATTCAATACGCAGCTCTGGTTATTGGTGGCTCATTCCTTATTGAAGGTGCAGTTGCATTGAAGCCTGCTATATTGTCATATACGACCCAGAAACTGTCAACTCTTGGCTTTAATTTCATTTTTGTCACCTCATTGTATGGTCTTTCTTTAGGTGCTTCTCTTGTCGTGGCCATAGATGCAGTCAGGAAGGGTGCAGCATCGGAGGGTATGAAACTAAGAGACTATATATGGCGTGGTCATGATCCCACGGCTGTTGCAGTTATGACAGAGGTCATACTTTCTTCATCTTTTCTTTATGGGTGTTATGATAGTGTTTGTGGTAGGAATTTAACCAAGCTCTCCCTTGACAAATTTAACAACAGAGGAATGAGATTCAAAATGTAATTTGTGTTAAAAAGGGATGGTAGAGGAGCATCTGAACTTCTTTTCTTTCTCCTGCTTTGGAGTTGCAGGCTATGTGAGTTATAATGTTGGTTGTTTAGTTGAGGATGTTGTAGATGTAGAGCACGGCTAGGTTGCTCTCCTTTTCCCACTGCATGCGGTTGTTGTTGTTAAGTTTTTGAAAGTTTACATGCTACACCCCTCTTTCGAAGGGGAAAAGTTTGGATCCCTACTCTAGTGGGTTAGAGATATTACTTTGTAAGCCTTCTCTTTATGTAGCTTCGGTGCGAGTTAAACTTAAACTTCGCTCCTCAGCCTTGGAATTTGGTTACTTATTTCCTTTTCAAAGAGGTCGCATCACATTTGTGGCAGTACTTATTCAATTGTTTTTTCCTCCTAAAAAGGGATAATGAAATTGATGATGACGTATCCCAAGTCACACAATTAGCCTTTCAGTGTTTGCATACGGTAGGCTACAAACTCGGGATCATAATCCCAGCCACTTAAATGGCTTTTTGTACCCTTTCTATGAACCCAATCATACCTGATCATTTGCAATTTGTAGGTGAGAGCTAAAGCGCAACATTGTGTGCTCGAACCTGCATTGCCATGGAAGCATTTGCAGTACTTTCAGCATCTGGGTCATTTGTTGTTGCTTGGAATCGTTTTTTTTTTATCTTTTCGAATTCAATATATCGTTAGGATTTTCTTTCAAGACATACTATAGAATATGTCAAGTGTAATTTTAATTTTTTTGATAATCTATGTGTTTAAAGGCTACAAATAGCACGTAGAATTCTTGTTATTTTTAATACTGCAACATATTCATGCTTTATTTGCTTGTTGTTCATCAACTGCTTAAAATGCTGCCTTATATACAGGATGGAGCTGCGGTAACTGGACTTCTTATTGCGGGTGCTTCGTTGGTTGCAGTTAATGCCACTGGAAATGCAATTTATGACCCCATTGGTTCAATAATAATTGGAAACCTTCTTGGAATGGTAACTGATGTGCTTATTCTTCATTGTCTATAAAATTTATATGTTTATATTTTTTTATTATTTTTTTACAATGTACTTGACAAACCATGCTCAATTCTTCCTGGACTGTCAATTTAGAAAGTTCTATGCCAAATTAGCAAGGGCCGTAATCAATTGTGGCACTTGAAGTTTTTTCCATGACCGTTACTATTGATTGGCATTGCATACAGCAGAAGTTCATTTTCTTTTTTTAAAAAAATTATTTTCTTCTTAATGTTGTGAAGAAACTTTAGGTGTGTCTTATGCTATAGTTTTCTCCAGGTCGCTGTATTTCTCATTCAAAGGAATCGTCACGCTTTAATTGGTAGAGCAATGGATCAGCACGACATGGAAAGGGTTCTTAATTTTCTGAAAAATGACCCGGTAAAACCTTTGAGTGGTTCTTACCATAACCTAGTAACACCCATTTTGGTAACAAATGGAGCTTTGGTGCAGGTGGTTGATGCTTTATATGACTGCAAGAGCGAGGTGATTGGTCCAGGATTTTTTAGATTCAAGGCTGAAATAGGTCAACTTTTTTGACATATCCATTTTTATACTTTTCCCCGGTAGAGCATTGAAGTGAAGAAATTGCATTCAAGATATCCATTTCTTTGGTTTTGCAAGGCCTTCTGTTTAAATTGATGTCTAACTGAATTGGAGGAAAGTGTAGTAATGTTAGCTTTTGCTACAGATTTCAATGGGGTGGTGCTGGTGCAGAATTATCTGAGTAGGACGGGGCGTGAAGAGTGGGCGAGACAGGTGATTATTTTTCCTGTTACTTTTGCTGTGTTTGTAGTTTACTTGCCTGCACACATTTATACACTCTAGTCCATCCAGTTGCACATATCTTGCTTGATCATGTAATCATTGGGGTAGGGTTAATTTGGGTCTGTGGTGTGGTTTGTTTTAGTTAACTAGATTTGCTATCTGGGCTAAACCCTTGATTAGTGTCTGTGAGGGACATGTGTGGGGCTCCTCAATTGTTTCAACAGTGTTTTACGGAAGTTGTCGATTGTAAAAGTCGAATAGTATATGATGGTTGATTGCGAAAGATCAAAGTAAATGGTGGTGATAAGCAAAAACACCTATAGCACGGTGGTTATTCGCATGTTACCCTTATTATTACTTTGAACTTTTTTTGGGCCACAACAATAACGGAGGTTTTTCCTTCAACCCAATGTGCCATTCATTATATATTTGTGGTCCGGGCCATATGCAGGCATTAACTTCTATTGGTTGACTCAATTCATTGACCTCGTATGATGGTTACCATGAGGACCTAGAATGTTTGGTATTGCCAACCATAGAAGGGTATGAGTAAACCCACCGTTGTGCAGTTTTCCAATTCTTTATTTTTTATTTTTTTAATTTTTTATTCCCGTGTGTGTGTGTGTGTGCGCGTGTGTGTTTTACCCGTGTTCTATGAGAATGTAATACATTGTAGCAGCATGTTTGGTTAAATAGAGGTCTGAATGTAATTCTTCATTGCCATGCCCCATGCAGTTCAGAGAGGCTGCGGAGAAGAAGGATGATGCTGCATTGCTGAAGATCATGTCTAACTATGGTAGGCATCTTACAGCACTTGAACCAGCTAATCTATATAGATTATCTATTTTACAACATG
>MKEJ01062808.1:0-11364 GCA_001753735.1 Embelia ribes
TGAGAATTGTAGAGAGATAAGCAACCATTTTGTTGTAGGAATTGATAATCTTTAACTTCCTCCAGCGTCCTCTATTTATACTATCTGGGTTTGATCAATATATGGCAGTGTATCAATATGATCTCCAGGTTGAGAGATGGCCGCCGGCTGTTGTCTTGGCCACTAGTTGTTGGAGGCTGGCTACCAACTATTGAAAGCAGGTGGCTAGCTGCGGGCTTGGCCACCGACTGTTGGAGACTGGTTATACTCTAAAAGGTGCATAACCTGTCTCAAGAAGTAAAATTATCCATACAATTTATTAGTAATGATTTCCCCAATAAAAACAATAACCTTGATTTAGTTATCATCAAAATAAAATATTTTAAAATAATTCGGGACTAACATAATCTTTATATTGAATAATAACCAAAAAGGATAAATTTTTAATCCTCAAAGATAGATATCTAATAAGTTAATTAGTCATGGCTAAAATATATATAAATAACGTTCTTCTGTTCTTTTTACATTGCAAAATAAGATTTTCACAGTTGTATGAAAATAATTGAAAGATATTTTAAACCGATTATCGATCAGGGTAGTGAATATTGGATGAAGCCCTAAATATGTATTTCTATAATAACATTTTTATTCTAGGCTTGGATTAGTTAGTAGATCAGGATCTTTATTCTTACAAAAGAACATTGGAAGTACAATTTATAGGGTTCAAAACTTATCATTTTTGCAATGGATCATAAATTATTTGGTAACATTTGTAAGGCTTAGATAAGGTTACAAGAGACTCATTTATTTTTTTAAACAATGCTAACTTCACTTGCTTTGTATAGAAAGGATTACGTTTTATGCTTCTTTTATTTTTTCTATTTATTCATTCATTTTGATAACCTTAATTATGTATCAAATGAATGTAATGCTTCACATGAAATAAAACTTTGATTACATCTCTGAAAAAATTGAAGAAAATAATACTTGGCTCCAAATTTGTTATAGCATCCCGTTTCCATGGTTTAATAGTAACAAATAATTTAAGTCATATAAGGTGATCATTTTGTAAACTCGTAAAAAAGATAACCAACATTAAAGAATAAAATTTCCAATATTTCAGAGGACTATCTTTCAAGTTAAGTTTAGTACTTAGTAAATTTTAACATATAAAAAGAACCAGTATATAAAAAAGAAAAGATATTGTAAAAATGAAAACATCAAACAAATTGTATGTCCCAAATATTATTTTGCATGATAAATGAATGCATTGTACTTGTGTTACGTACAATGAATATAAGTCATAACTTGAAAACAAACCTTCTTCGTTTAATTTTAGGAATTTCAACTCAAAATAAAGAAAAATGCTCAATTTCACTTATTATTATTTATGACGTGGATCGCACTCCTAGTGTTACACATGGATAATTGGTTAGAGTAGAGGTATCATTTTTCGCTATCTTATCTGAAAGTCCCATCAATTTTTCTTTCCATTCTTCTCTCTCTCTCTCTCTCTCTCTCACTGCAATTTCTGCTTCTGCTTGTGATATCACACTGCACTCCGCGTACATCACAGTAAAAGACTATAATACCCCCACTCCATACCCCTATGCAGTTCTCTTTCTCCGAGGACAATATAATAATTTAGTACACGTCTCCAGCTCCGTCGCGTTCCTTCCTCCTCCCAACTTTAAAAACAGATTCTCTCTCTCTCTCTATAATTCTGATGGCGGCGGCGACGACAATGGCGACGACGGCGGGAGCGGTGGTGCTGCTGTACTACGTGCTGAGCCGGAGGCATTGGTCGGCGGCGAATGAAGATGCCGCCGGTGGCGGAGAGTACTCCAAATCAGCATCGGGAAAGAAGAGGATTGTGCGGATGAGGCCGGCTCAGGCGCCCGCCACGTGGCTGGAGACGATCACGACACTGTCGGAGACGCTTAGGTTTATGTATTCGGAGACGTTAGGGAAATGGCCCATTGCGGATCTCGCTTTCGGCATCAACTACCTTATTCGTAGGCAGGTAATTTGATCTTAATTTTAATTTTGATGATACTGTGTATGTGCTTGTGTTTATTACTACTATAAATCTATTTTATGAAACTGTAATTTCAGCTCCTAAATTTTAATCGCTCCTCCTGAAACTTTGAATTAGAGGTCGAGATATGGAAATGGATGAACAGTAATCTCCTAGTTCTAATTTAGGGGGATTACTGTAGCTAACCCTCTGAAAATAGGGGGTGGAATTGTATTAGATCTACTAATGTCGGGGTTACTTGAGTATAATGTCTATAATTTAGGATCAAGGCTCATCTAGGGGAACCGGTGTGAGTGCCTAAGAAGTTGAATACAAAAGTAGCAGAGCTTTGCTAGCTGTTTAGTATGATTTTAGGTAAAGTTGATGTTTGATTTACAAGTCATGGTAATGCTCTGAACATTGTGCTTAATGGAACATCTATTGCAAACTGTAGTTAACTGGATTTTCTATAGGCGATTAAAAAGCACTTATCCATTTGGAAACTGATAAATGGCTTCACATTTCAACTTCTCTGGATCCATCAAAACAGATACAAATCATTCTTGTACTGATGCTTGATAGCAGTTTAGAGTCCTAGATATTAATTATATTGAGTTAAGAATTTGGTATTGTGCTCAATGGAGCATCTTTGACTAGCTTTTGTATTTGATTTATAAAGCACTAATTTCTGCATGAGTAGTTGATGTATTCTATTAAAAATCACTAATTTCAGCATCGAGTTCTCTTGCATTAATACAGGGTTGAAATGGTTGTAGGTACATCAGAAGCTAATAAGGTCTCTTTTTGCTATGGCTTTTGTGATTGACCAGGGTTACTTGCAAGTTTCTAGTGTATATGGGGGAGACAACTGTGCTCAACTAATAGGCCCAGATGTAATGGCTGAGTTGAAACTTTATTTGAGGTTACTAACTCTATGCATTCTTTTCTCAAAGAAGCCATTCCCGGTGTTTTTGGAATCTGCTTGCTACTCCGAGGAAGATGTCCTTCTTCAGAAACCCAAAGCAGGGGTAGGTTTGTGGTTGGCAACTAATTGTGGCATTTGCATTTTGAATGGCTTCACCTCATAGTCACATACTGTAGTCTGCACTGGCATCGCATAGATGTTAACTGTATTCCGTTAAAACTTTTGCAGCTTTTGAAGCCTGCTTTTACAATTTTACGAGACAAAAGTTCAGAATGTTTTCTTCTACTGATTCGGGGTACTCATAGTATCAAAGATACGCTCACTGCAGCAACGGGAGCTGTGGTCCCGTTTCACCATTTGGTTGTGCATGATGGTGGCATAAGTAACCTTGTTTTAGGATATGCCCACTGTGGGATGGTTGCTGCAGCTCGTTGGATTGCAAAGCTTAGCTCCCCTTGCTTGCTTAAGTCTCTTGATCAATATCCTCACTACAAAGTTCAGGTATATGAATGTAACTACATGTGGGTCTGAGTAAATATATATTGATTCTTGGCAAAATAGGACAGTACTTTTCACAGACGACAATGCTCTCCTGCTTCATCAAGTTAGGTTGAGGTCATGGATGTCGCTTATTTGCTGTTGCCAATGCAGGTTGTCGGTCATTCTCTTGGCGGTGGCACTGCTGCACTTTTGACATATATTCTTCGAGAGCAGAAAGAGTTCTCCTCAAGCACTTGCATCACATTTGCCCCAGGCAAGTTGCTTGTTGTCTTTAATCCTTTACTTCTTCCTCATGTATTTGTGATCTCTAACTTAAGCTTTCAATGGTGTCATGACCAATACAAAATGGACAGCATCTTACTTCAAAATGTCTGATGTATATGAAAAGGGGCTTAGCCTTGTATTTGATAAAGAGATGGAGATGATGCGAGGTAGAACCACATATATGTCCAGCTTGCTGGTTAGAGAATACATCGTTATAATAGTAGCCTCATAAAACAGTTTCTTTGGGTTTAAAGATGGTGGATCTTCGGAATAACATTCGGTTGCAGTTCTTTAGAGATGGAAACTTTGTATTGTCAATACATATAAACTGAGTTAGTACTTGATTGATATTTTTATTAGTTTTGTACTCAATGATTAACTGCTGCCAATTTGCAGCTGCCTGTATGACATGGGAATTGGCGGAATCAGGCAAAGACTTCATAACCACGATTATCAATAACTCTGATCTGGTGCCTACATTTTCAGCTCACTCTGTTGATGACCTCCGTTCGGAAGTATGGTATTCAAATCCGATAGAAAGTTTAAAAGACCAAAAGAAAAAGAAATATTGAGGCAAAATTTAGTAGTCTAACTCTCAAGTTTCACATGTTTCCAACATATTTTCAGGTTACAGCATCTTCTTGGTTAAATGATCTGCGTGATCAAGTTGAGCACACAAGAGTCCTAAATGTCGTTTACCGCTCTGCAACTGCTATTGGATCTCGTCTTCCATCAATAGCTAGTGCAAAAGCAACAGTTTCCGGTGCTGGGGCATTACTCCGTCCTGTCTCCAGCAGTACTCAGGTATCATCAATTCATCTTGTTTTCACCGTCTGGTGACAGTCCATTCAGTGGAACTGATGCTTAAATTCTTGGTTCAATTTGGATTATGTTAACTATGCACAGTGCTAAGGTGCTCTAACTTGGGAAGTTGTCAAACATCATGTCCAATGCACTGGCAGTTATTCATTCCCACTGTTTATGGAAGTACACGACCTCGACTTCACTGGTTCCTTTGTTGACCCTTTTCTGCCATTCTATCCTTCAAATTTCAATGAAGTTTTGTTTTTCTTCTTACTTTCCCGCCGTACCTTTGGCTAATACAAAACATGTCTGTCTTCACAGTTCTCCTCATTTTATCTTTTCTATTTTGATGGATTTCCTTTCCGCTAAAGGCCAAGGATAGTCACTAATGCATCTGAACATGTGTCAAGTGTGTAAAACTAGATTTTTAGAAATTAGTACATCATCAATGCCTTGAAATTGGATTCTCATGATATTTACCTGATATAGTAAATGTTTTAGTTGATGCTTCACGTTCTCCCTAGTTCCCAGTTCCCACCGCATTATGACTCAAAATTGTTGCTTGTTCAATTTAGGTTGTGATGAAGCGTGCCCAGAATGTAGCTCAAGCTGTTGTAAAGACGCGTTCATCGCTATCATCATGGTCGTGTATGGGAGCACGTCATCGTACTGTGAGCTCCCAATTAAACCCAAACCCTGATGGTGGTGATATGCCTGGCACCGCTCTGATAACTGAAAGAAAATCTGAAACTATGGTGACTGAAACAGTAACTAGCCTGCCAATATTCAACATGGGCGATTCATGTTCTTCCAGTTGTGAATCCGGGCACGATGACACAGACGTAGAAGAAGAACAAGTGCAGATTGACCGAATTGCCCCAATATCCTGTACAGATAACTTAACAGAAGATGATTTATGGAAGGAACTTGAGAGGGAATTGAATACTGATGAGGAAGTCCATGCTCGAGCTCATGCAGAAGAAGAAGCTGCAAAAAAGCAGATAATTGAAGAGGAAAAAGTGTTGGTCGAAGCAGTAGAAAGTAAACAGCCTATATCATCAGTGGATATTTCAGAAAGCCACCAATTTTATCCTCCAGGGAGAATTATGCATATTGTTTCGACGCCCTCTTTGGAAACAACCGATTTAGGTGATGATGGGCTTCGCGAGGAAAGTATTGGTATTTATGAGACACCAAGAGATTTGTACAGTAAACTCCGTCTATCGAAAACAATGATCAATGATCATTATATGCCAATGTACAAAAAGATGATTGAAAGATTAATTACAGAATTGGAGAAAGATCAAGCTTGTAACTGCTAGTGAGGATGTTGGTGTATTTTGTTTATCGCGTCTCCCTTTATTGGTATTGTGTATTGAATAGGTGAAATAACAGAAATTGTTGTCCAAGTAAAAGCTTGTTTATGTTTTTTTGCCCATTTTGATCCGTGATTTTATGATCGAAGTAGATCCAAATCCATTTCTCTAGTTGTTGTTAGCGTTAACAAGTTCAATTACATCATGAAAAGTAAATTATCAAACCCGTGTTGCCCGTGCTATATGTTCAAATCCGTTATAAATCTCTCGGTGGTAATCAACATAGGGGAATTAATTAACCAACACACATGCTGCCAATAGTTGAACAGCTCAAGCTCACCTTTTTACGTTAGTTGTATAATTACAGGCCCATTGACAAGGCTATCTGGCCTAAACGAATACTGTTGGCTCGGTTAATAGGCCGGTGACCTAAGCGCACATGTTGGGTGCTAGCGGTTTGTTACCCAAACTTAACCGACGAATCACAACTTTATATAAAAGAGAATAACAGGTATTTGAGTTCCCACAGTTGATTGCGATGAGAAGTCTTCAGCCTGGAAGATCGAAGCTCTAAAATTTGGCAAGGCCAACAGCTAACCACTGATACACAATACGTGCAGAAATTTACCTTTGTAACTACAGAGAATGAATAGTATATTTTCTGAAATCAAAATGATCAAATCAATGTACCTATGTTAGGTGTAAAATTGAATGTGAAAGGACAAACAAGGCGACAAACTCCCAAATTTCGAACTGAAAAGACCCAGTAATAATTCCACCAACTTGTGAGGGTCTTAAGCTTTCGTATGCTTATATATAGGCATACACATACATGAATTGAGTCAGCTCCTGTCAAGCAAACACAGGGCTCGCTCATGATATTAACAAACTCAAAAGTCAAGATTGCGTTGACTCGTTCAGAACTGATGATATTAACAAGCTCAAAAGTCGGCTCGTTCAGAACGCAAATCATAGTTAATTCGAGCCTTTCCAATCATCCAGCCTACCAACTTTCTCAGATGTCACTTAATTGAAGGGGAAATTGGTGTGAGCCCAACCAGAGGAGGATGGACTTCCAAAAATTGACGAGCGAGTCACCCATAAGTAGGGGAGGGCTCACTCGTCTGCCCTTTTTTGAGAAGGGGGTATGTGTTCGTAATTGTGGGTGTTGGGCAGGACCAGTCTCCCTAAACGGTCATTGACAAGTCATCCTAACCCCCGACAGGACGAGTTAAGATTTGCTGTGGCAGAAGATACGTTTTTATATCACGCAGAAGCTCTGTTTTAAGAGAGTGGTATCGATGTGGGATAATTTCTTTTCATCCCTATTTTTATAAAACTATATATATATAAAAAAAAAAACACCCTCTCTTTTTGTCATCTTATATTTATATTTAGGATACAAATGAATCGAGTGATCGATAAGCTCGATTGCTCCGACTCGGCTCGGCTTGAACTCTTTAATTGAATAATGAGTCGAGATTCAACAAAAAAAAATAGGACTTATTGAATAAAAGAATTGAGCCAAAAAATCCTGCGATTCGGCTGATTAAGAGCCTTTGAGTAAAAAAAATTGTCAAGACCCTTGATAGCTCGGGGATCCAGACACACCCCCAATTCAAATTATTAAAAAAGTAAAATTGTGTTCACAAGCATATATAGTTCAGATCCAGTGTAATAAATAAAATTAGTAACCAAATTATCTGAATAATACAATTTTAGTAACTTTACCAAGTTACAATAGTGGTGTTAAATTTTTTTAAAAAATAATACGAATATTTAATTATTTTATATATCCATTAGTACTAGTTATTAGTCTCAAATTTTAATTTTTTTACAAAAACTTTTCCAAATGTTTGACAAGTCAGAAGACATATTTATAAAACTAAAAGAATTAAATTGTCAACCAACGTGTCTGTACTTAACAACAGTTCATATGAACAAACACACGAGTCTAAAAATTGGATTTATTAAACAGACAAGATGAGCCTAATATAAACAGATCCTCTAAATAAATAAGCCGAATCTAAATAAGTCATGCCTCGACTCGATTCGACTCATTGGTAAACCGTGCTAGAAAGCTCCTACTTTGATTGATTTCTCATTACCTTAATTTTATTATTGACTATTGTTGCCTTGGGATCATTCCAATACCCATGGAAGGGATGCAATGGTTATGCACAACATGTTTAATTATAAATTTATCATTGAAATTTTTTCATGCTATATCTTATTTTTGTGGTTTAAAATATGTAACTCACCATTACCTCTGTTAGGGTGTTAAAAATTCTTTTACGTTGCTCTTACATCCATTTGAAACTGCTTTTTAGTATTTGCTTGTGTCTTTTTCTTGGAAATAGTCTACGATGCTTGGTAAATATTAATTAAAATTAAATTATATTTAAAGGATATTTTTAAAAACATATGCTTGTAAACTATAGTAATTTCTTCATTCATAAATAATTAAAATATTTTACTTTTTTGTATGTCCAAAAGAAATTAAACACTTTCCATCTTAGTTAATTCAATCAATGTACAATAAAATAAATTACTATATGTGCTCTTTATAATTATTTGTAATTGATTTAAATTTCAAAATGTTATTTTCTTTTTTTTTATCTAAACATGTATGTCATTTTGACTGTATTAATTATTTTTGGATGAAAGGAACAATAATTTCTAAATTATTCAATGCTTCCACAAATAATAGTCCTAGCTTCGTAATTGGGATGTCAAAAAAAAATTATTGCTTTCAATTTTTGAATGTGTATAATGTACATTTCATTTAAATTTTAAAAGACTAGAAGCATGCCTGTACATGTTGACAACTTATTTTCGAATAAATGATTGAACTTAAATAATTTTAATTATTTTTATAATTAATATATTTAACTTCAATCACTTATTTAAAAATAAATAATCAAGATATGCGGGTCGGATGGGGCCATCAATACTCCCCTTGTCAATCAATTTTAAAAAGTTATTTTTGAATATATCTATGCTATGCTACGCTATCAGTGAAATGGGTAATGAGAAGTAGTAGTAGGAGATTTAAGTAGTGAACCGACATGACGCGTTAGTGTAGCGTGAGTGGGTAGTGGAAGAGCAAGTGTATGCGCATGCAGTGGTGCGTAGCGTCGACGCTCCACCAAAGGTCGAGCGCATCTTAATTTCCCCACCGAAGAACCAATCACACCGTCGTCGTTTTCCCCAATCCAACCAAACTCCACCAACAGTTTTCCTCCCAACTCCCTCTCTCTCTCTCTCTCTCTCCGCATCCCCCAGCCGTCCTCTTCTCCACTCGCAATCGCATGCAGAGCACCTTTTGCTCTCCGATTCATCTTCAACATATATATAAGACCCGATACATATAGATACGGCGATCGAGCTGGTCGGAGATGGTGGCGGCGGCGGGAATCGAGGGTGAAAGGAAGATTCTGTCGGCGAGAGTGGTGAGAACGATTCAATCGATTAAGGAGATAGTGAAGGATCACTCCGATGCTGATATCTACGTGGCACTTCAAGAGACCAATATGGACCCTAACGAAACTACTCAGAAGCTCCTTAATCAGGGTTTGTTACTTTAATCATAATCTCTCTCTCTTTGTGTCTCTCGTTTCTTGTATTGATTCCTGCTGCTTTCTTCTTAAGTAACATATGCACACACACACACACATATGTATGTATGTATATATAGGGCCGGAACCAGGATTTCCGGGTAGGGACCCTACCCTATGTAATGGGTTCGTATATTGTTTTTCAGGGGGGCGCGTGGCAGAAATTAGTAGAAAATTGCAAGGAGATGGGTAATGCCCATATCAAACTCTCTAAACTTAAAAGTAAAATTGGGAATGGTCTCCTGGTTAGAAGAGATCAATGTAGCCAACCCCTAATTTTTGAGGGGATTGATTAGTATTTGATACACTGATGGGTAGCATTTTCTTGAGTTTAATCACTAACATTTAGGATATGTGCTCATTTAGGTGCAGTGGTATGAGTGCCCTTAGAAGTTATTTCATCACAGAGTTTTCTTTCTTCCCACACGTTGCGTCTTTGAATTTTTAGGCGTAATAAAGAATATTTGCTTTAACTGTTTAACTGCTTTGGCAATTCTGCTCTCAGGAATTATCTTTCTCGAGTTTTGGTTAACACCCTGATTGTATCCCCCATGTAGTAGAAAATTCCACAAACAGTAGCTACATAAAAGGAAATTACAAAGATTCAAGTGGATTTTGTAGTTTATTGGATTCTGTTGCGTTCTTGTAGCTATTAAGAACATCAGAGGTTTCTGCACAAGCATTATGTGTTTGAAATTTTGGGCAGTATAAAGAAAATTGTTTGACGGTTGGGGTTTTTTGTTCTTAGCGGTTATCTTTGTTGTGAGTTTTAACCAAAACTACATGATTAAGTTTTAGAGGTGAATCTGCTCTTTTCGTTTTGTACTCAAAGCAGGGGATTGATAACAATAGCTGCATTTAACTGTGCAACAGTTCGACTTTCAATTTACTTATTATAAATCATTAGCAATATAAATCAGGTTTTCTTGTTTGTTAGGAAGTTTACAACTCTTATTATGCTTTTGATGCTATTGGTCGATTTCATGTTTTGATTGAATTATGTCATGCGGTGATTTCTCATCGAGGACTTTTTTTTTTAATCTTTTCTCACTCAGATCCATTTCATGAGGTTAGGAGAAAAAGAGACACGAAGAAAGATGTGCGCTTAGCTCAAGTACGGAAATCTCTCCTTTTAACTATTACTGTTGTATTACTGTTGGAAAAGTCTACTCCGATTCTTAAAAAACATGCTTGTTTGTAATTGGCTTATGCAGATTTTAGTTAACATGCATGTTTTCATTTGATTATTTTGTCATAAATTTTTATTTTGGCGTCTTCTTTCGTAAGAGATAATGGGAAGGGAGGAGAAACAAGCTATCAAGGTGAGTTGGAGTGTCAAAGTTTTATGATTGTGGATAGAGGCGGGAAACTCTGAGGTGATTTAGACTGTTAATTTCTGCGACAAAAGGCTTAATGGGGTTTTTGAAAACTATTGAAAGTGGAGATTTTAATAATGTGAGAGCTTGTTTCATTCCATCTAGGTGTATGTAAGTGGGTCAGAAAAGAGAATTACACTAGATTTATGGAATGTGAAAATACATAAGTTTGCTTCCCTTATAAATTATTGTCCAATGCCTTGGACTTCCGTTTTCAACTCAAAGGCCAAAAGAAGGCTTTGTAGAATGGATCTTCTGTTACCAGGGACTAAAGTTCTTCCACTTTAAATTTATCAACTAGCAAATGCAAGGCTTAGTGGACTTATTTCACTCTTTAGTAGAGACGACTAGCCTTTAACACTGAATTTTTTTTGCAGGTGTGCTTATTCAGAAGTTACATACTTGAATTTTCCACTAAGATTGCAGTCATTTCATTTTATTGTTAATGTAGTATGAATGTTCTTTTTTCGCAGGTGGGTATTGCCACATTTTCTGGTTCAGAAATTTTTACAATAGACCTTCCAAATCCCGCAATGCGAAGCTTTGTGTACTGGCCCGTACACCC